>BOPN01001663.1:117500-120000 GCA_017312705.2 Penaeus japonicus
GGACTAATAAACTAAATCAAGTTTTGATGAGGATTTCTATGAATTTATTATATTAGTTTCTTAACTGTTTTGTTATGTGAAGAAATTCTTGGGTGGTCACGTTATCTGTGGTCAACAACTAAGATCGGGGTGAAGGTTTTGGTGAGATTTTTTTTTATCTATACTCTAATAATTCCTCAATCGTTTCAAAACCGATGTTACTCGTGCATGGCAAAGTACACTGTATCCCTATATAGACAGCTATCTGCACATTCGCCGTCGGCGTCAGCACACGGGTTGGGCCTGCGGGGATTGTCAGTCCAGACGGGGTGAACACCCAGTCTTCCCACGACTTCGCCAGTGACATCGTACTGGTTGGACCCGCTGGTATCGTGATAAAGTCTGGTGCCAACTGTCAGTTTACCTACGGCAAAGCCACCCTTCATATTGCACCAGATGATCTCACGGCGTGGTATGATAGGCCACATATATACATGTGTGCATACATATGTATATATGCTCAAAAGTATTCCAAGCCATTTCCAAAAGAAGTAAACTATTAATCAGTGATATTTCATATGAAGCCACTGATCTCTGGAATTCACTTTCTTCCGCCCCCGCTCCCCGACACAAGGACATCAGCATTCGATGGCCAATAAGGATTATGCGACCGCTACACCACGGCAGTATATAAAGGCGTTTCCACACAGCTTTGTCATCATTCAGGATCGCAGAAGCCAGAGTTGGAGTTCTGTGACCAATAAGCAAGATCAACATGAAAGTTTTGGTGAGGATTTTTGCAAACGAGTTTGAGACTATATAGGTTTCTTCACTTTTTCTTATCATGTGAAGTGATTCGTGAATGGTTAAGTAAACTGTGATCAATGAGCAAGAATATTATTGAAGTTAAGTTAAGAATTTCTCTCCTCTCTCTCTCTCTCTCTCTCTCTCTCTCTCTCTCTCTCTCTCTCTCTCTCTCTATATATATATATATATATATATATATATATACACATTCACAATTTCTTTTTTTCATAAGTGAAGTTAATTGTGAAAGACAAATTATCCCGCATCTTCTTACAGGCAGCTATCTGCGTGTTCGCCGTCGGCGTCAGCGCACAGGTTGGGCCTTCAGGGATTGTCAGTCCCGATGGGGTGAACACCCAGTTCTCCCACGACTTCGCCAATGACATCGTACTGGTTGGACCCGCTGGCATCGTGACAAAGTCTGGTGCCAACCGTCAGCTTACCCACGGAGAAGCCACCCTTCATGTTGCCACACCAGCTGCTCCCCTTCCCGTGGCTCAGATGGTTTCCCAGCGTGGTGTGATTGGCCACTCTGGTATCGTCCGCCCAGATGGTAACAACGTCCAGTTCACACACGCTCAGGCCGGTAACATCGTGCTGGTTGGCCCATCTGGCATCGTCACGAAGGACGGCTCCAACATCCAGCTGACCGACGATCTCCACTTCGTCCAGAAGCGCGATACCTATGGCCATCTGGTGGGAGCTTCTGGAATCGTCACCTCCACCGGCCAGCTGATCCAGTTCGAACCCGGTGTGACCGTCGTCCAGGCTGGTCCTTCCGGAGTCGTTCTCTCCAACGGAAAGAACATCCAGCTCGCCTTATAAATTATTTTTTCACTCTTGTCTCTATGAAATTGTGAGACCTTCGTTTTATAATCAGATGGTGGAGTTGACAAATTCCATAAATACATATTGAATGATTACCAAACGAATAAAGATTTTTTAAAGAAAATTATATGTATACACTTAATTTTTCGCCATTTTAAAAATGAAACGATTTAACATATATTTGTTGACATATTTGAAATATCTTACATAAATACCAAGTACTGTTTAATGAATATATGCAATTATAAATATATATATATATACATACAAATACACATATACATGTATATGAATATATATATATATGTATATATATATATATATATATATATATATATATATATATATATATATATATATATATATATATGCATATATATATGCAAAATATTCGTGTCATCAAAACAAATTGATAATCGTCCGTGTTTACTGGTTAGTCTAAAATAATGATCTGACCATGCAGGATAAAAACAAATAATAAATCTGAAAGATCGAATTTGTGTTGTTGTATGAGGGATATGGCACTTTCCTCTGTCTCTAGATACCCGCTGTACATCTACGTATTTCTGTCCTTGTATATCCGTGTGTTTTGATCTTAGGACAAACACGCACGCTGACAGACATGGAGACAGACACGAAACAGACACCGAAACGTACACACACATATACATATATACATTATCTGTATATTTATCTATCTATATGTATGCATATATAGATATATACATGTATATATATATATATATATATATATATATATATATATATATATATATATGTATATATATATATATATATATTTATATACATATTTACACACACATTCATATATATGCATATACATATATAAACATAAATGCATGGATACATACATATGCTGTTCCAT
>BOPN01001663.1:125000-130000 GCA_017312705.2 Penaeus japonicus
TGTTTTTTTTTATATTATCTATATGTCTGGGTATACATACTGGGGCATGAGTGCACTTTAACTTTAGCTTACGTGTCATAAACATGATAGGAATAACTATACTGAACCGATTTATTACAAATAAGTGACATAAAATAGATTTAAAACGAAAGAATCTGCTTTGATTAAATCTATAAGAATTAACATGAATGAGAAACTTGGTAAGATGTATAAATAAACATGCAGAACCAAATCATACTGAGAGCTATAATATGATGACAATCGACTGACGTAGTTTTATCTACGATTGAAGTTGAGCTGGGCCATTTCAGGCCATTGCATCAATGACCACAGCTCGTTTCGATACTTTGATCGTGATATCTATATATCTATATCTGTATCTATATCTATACCTATATACATACATATATAGGTATATGTATGTATATATATATATAATAATATATATATAATTATAATTATATATATATTATATATATAATTATATATATACTTTATATATAATTATATATATATACACCTTATATACATATAAAATTATATATGTATATATATACATAGATGATATATATATATATATATATATATATATATATATATATATATATATATATATATATATATATATATATATATATATATATATATATATATATATATAGTGCGTTACTGCATTCTACCATCTTTCTCACATAGATATAACCTTGGTAACCTGATTTGTGACTTGAATTTTTAATTCATTGCTGCCGAGTGCCCACGGGAATCGTCTGTAAAACCTCGCTATCACTGCTCTGCTAAGAGCATATAGGTAATTTCCATGATGGTTGCAAGGCATCTGGTTAGACAGTTCTTTTAGTGGGTCGCATGGTCTATTGCATTAGTGCCGGGTCTGTCACTCTGACGACATGGGGTTCGAGTCTTGGTCAGGGAGGTAAAATTTGTATTTCTATATTAAATGCGTTACTGCATTCTACCATCTTTCCCACATAGATATAACCTCGATAACCTGATTTGTGACTTGAATTTCTAATTCATTGCTGCTGACTGCCCATGGAAATTGTCTGTAAAACCTCGGTATCACTGCTCTGGTAAGAGCACATAAGTAATTTCCAAGATTGTTGTAAAGCATCTGGTTAGACAATTCTTTTAGTGGGTCGCTTGGTCTATTGGGTTAGTAGCCGGGATTGTCACTCTGATGACCCGGACTCGAGCCTCAGTCAGGGAGGTAAAATTTGTATATATATATATATATATATACATACATATATATATATGTATGTATATATTCACTTAGGTATTTATATATATAAACATATATATGTTTATATATATATATATATTCATATATATACATATACATATTAAGAAGTAGTAGTTCGTACGTTTTAAAATGAATAAATTTTGAGATGCGTGTATATGTCGGGCGGCAGTAGATATTTCGCTTTTTGAATAAAATGTATTTTCAAACAAAGTCAAATTGTATATTTCATTTAAGGGATTAAGGTGATTTAGATATCATACATAATCATGAGTTTTTTAATATTTTTTTTTTATAGTTATTCAGATTTAATGAGGACCAAGCATTATAACATACATAGAGTTGACAAGTAGATATTATTGTTTAAGCATGCACGCACGCACGTGCGCACACATACACACACATAGATAACCTCATCATAGTACAGTCAGTTCATTGCTGAACAGTCATGGTTCTCCATGCATCTCTATTTTAGGCCATTCTGCCAACAAAACTCAAGCCACTGATCTCTTTCACCGAAGCGTGTTCTGGATTTACCTCTGCTCTTCTTCCCATAGACACATCCTATGAGCAATTCCTTTTCCAGGAAGCTGTTTCTGAGAATGTGCCCCACAAATGCCATTTTCCAGTTCGAATAGCTGGATTCGATTCAAGTCTGCTCTTTTTGTGACCCAACACTCTGATCCATAAGTGGCTATCGAAAAGACTAGATAGTGGAGGAATCTTTTTGGTGGTGATAGAAATGGCCTTATCTTTCCATAGTAAAGTAAAGGATATCATTGCATTACGCTCAATGATCAAGTCTTCGTTTAATTTCATTGGAAGTATTGTTTCTGTTTGTAGAAAATGATCCCAGATAGATGAAATTATCTAGATTATCTATGTTGTTTCCATTCACCTTGATGTTATCCTGATTGTCTGTAGATTTTTTTTTCATTTTTCTCTTTTTACTATTTTCATAACTTTTGTGTTGGATGCATCGAGATGTAATCCAGCTTGCAAACTTGCTAAATTTACTCTGTTAACTGGAGTTCAGCCATACTACCGGCTATGAGGACAACGTCTTCTGCATATTGGAGGTTTGTTATCGTTCTGCCACCAACTTTGATTGTTCCTTGAGATCCTTTGAGTGTATTTCTTAATATATATTCTGAGTATATGTTGAAGAGGTTAGGAGACAGGATACATCCTTGTCTCAACCCCTGACCAATTTCAAACCAATTTGTTAGCCCACTGGGTGGTTCTGACTGATGCAGATTGATGACCATAAAAGCTCTGAATGATTTCCACCATATGTTTGGAGAATCCCATTGTGAGCATTATTTTCCATAAAACCCCATGTAGGACCATGTCGAGTGTTTTTCCCTTTTGAAACATAAGATGCCATTGTTGTATACATAGTTTTTTCAATTACCATTTTTAGGTTGAGAATCTGATTCCAAGTTTCTCTTCCTGGGCGAAAACCAGCTTGTTCGGATCTTATTTCATGCTGGAAATTGCTTTTCACGCTCTCGGCGATCATCTTCAACATGATTTTACTGCAATGGTTAATGAGTGATATAGTCCAGTTATTGCTGCAGACTTGTGCATCTCCTTTTTTGAGATTGGAACGAATATATAGTTCAACCAATCTTTTGGCCACTCCTTTTTCTCCATATTTTTTAGCATATCTTGTAGAAGAATCTGGTTACATTTGTGTCACCTGTCTGAACTAGTTCTATTGATATTTCATCAATTCCAGGGCTCTTTCCTTTTATGTTTAGTTACTTTAGTTCTTTATTTACCACCCTGGCTAATTGCACAGGCATGGGCAACCTTTGATACACTGATGCTGAGTCATGACATTGTTGCTAACATTGTATTACAAATTAAAGTAATAACATGATTATATTCTCTAGTATGTCACTTTTGAATAGAAATTTGATAAATATTGTAATAGGATATCACATACCGAATTTCGAATATAGCATAAGTGCATCTTCTAGTACAGTTGATAATATGAAATTATTGCATAACTCTACATACCTCATTCTAGGTGGCCTGAAAGGCTATATCATATGGCGCTCTGAAATGTAATGTTCAAGTGTTCGTTTATACTCTCCGTTGCAAAGTCTGCAATTAGTTTATTCTACATTGCATTCTGAACTGACCTGCCTGTATATTCTGTATCCAAGTCTGATTCTTGCAGTCACAATATCACATTGTCTTGTTCTTGTCATATATGAACCACAAATGAATCTCTCCTTCGAAAACTGGTCAAAATGTTTTATGCTACAGCTTTCAGGTCTTTGAGTGTTTGTTAGCTCCTTCAAGTCCTCCTTATTAGAAGTTCTTATTGTGTGTGAGATCCTAGCAAGAGGTATGCCAGTCTATAACCATAATTTGCCCTTGCTAGGCGATCAGCATGATCATGTTTAGGGATTCCAACATACGATGGTATCCACACAAAGTATATAACATGGCCCCATTCCTTGGTGCGATGTACATTTATTCTAATATCATTTACAATATTTCCAGCACCTTTATGAAGAGTGTTCAGAACCTGGAGAGCACTCTGCAAGTCGCAGAAAATAACTGCTGAGCCTTGAGTTACCAGAAAGTCTGTGGCTATGAGTATTCCTGCCAACTCAGTTTGCTGTAGTGCTCGCCCAGTCATGAAACCTCCTACAATCTTCGATATTGTTCATCCTTGATGGTGTCAATTTTCGGTTTAGATTTACGTGTCATTTTCTGTATGCCTTGGTAGAGATCCTTTGCTGAGTTGTTAATTGAGTTATTTTCACTCTTTTGACATATTTCTTGAATTTATTTTTAACCATCCTCATCATTCTTTGAACTGTAGAGTGAATTCGGTTGTACTCTGCTTAATCTACTTCATTTATGATCCCTTTTGCTTTCAAATTCCCTCTTTTATCCCTTTCCATTAGTGTTTCATCTGTTATCCAAGGATTGTTTCTATTTTTTCTTCTTTCAATTGTTTTCTTTGTTGATTCAATTACGATTTCTTTGCCCTTTTCCCATAATTCCTTTGGTGTTCCTATTTCTGTTTCTAGGACTGAGAAGCGGTTAGAGATTTCAACACTGGTTTCTGCATCTTTTCCAGCTGTAGTGTCATATGTATTGTGAATAGTACGTGGTCAGAGTTGCAATCTGCTCCAGGTCTAGTTCTTTGATGCTACTTCTCCATTTTGTGTTCAACTAAATGCAATCAATTTGGTTTCTTGTTTTATTGTCTGGAGAAGTCCACGTGTACAGATGTCTAGTGTGATGCTTGAAAAGAGAATTGGTGATAGTCACGTTGTTAGCTCTACAGAAGTCAACGAGTTTCTCACCACATTTTGGTCTCGGAGACCAAAAGTACCAATAGTCTCATTCTTTGAGGTATGTTTAGCAACTTTTGCCTTGAAATCTCCTAGGATAAGTATGATATCTCTGTGAGGGATGTTGTTCAACGTTTCTTGATGTGATTCATATAATTTATCTATTTCATTATCAGTTGATGTGCTGGTTGGTGCATAGCACATAAGAATGCTGATATCGTAAAGTTGTGCTTGAATCCTTAACTTCATTAGTCAGTCAGATATTCGGCTATACCCCATTAACGATTTTGTTCTTTCTTTAGTAAAAATCAATGCTACTTCGTGGCTGTTTCTGTCTCCCTCTCCTTTTTTCTTTCATGTTTAGTAAAACTGCCACTGTTTGTCTCAAAATTTTAATTTTGTTCTTGTCCATTTCATTACAA
>BOPN01001663.1:147500-150000 GCA_017312705.2 Penaeus japonicus
AGTTCCTTTCTATAGCAGTTGATCTTATATGCCTATGACCAAAAATAGCAACAAATACATTCTGACTTGCACACGATAAAAGAATCGTTACTGCTCTAAAGAGGAGAGAGGCCAAGTAAGTCGCAAGTGCCATATGGGAAAACATCATTATCGGTCAATAGGGACTCCCAGAAAGCATTTTGAGTGATAGTGGCATAGGATTTTGCAATGCAGTAATGAAAAAAAAGGCTGAATCAGGTGGGTTCCTCCACAGCATTGTCACCATTTACCCTCTAGCAAGCAACAGATTGGTAGAGGATCATAAGAAACAGATTATCTCTATTGTGGGTTGTTCACTTAGCAACAACACTGTTTGCACTAAATAGCGCTTATCGTAGTTCAATAAGAAATAAACTAAATTATTCTGTAAGTGGAATGAATCCATTCTTTCTAAATGCTGCATTGCCTAACCTCTCTTCACCTTATAATATGGATGAGAGGGCTACTGCAACTCATCATATTTATCACCAGGTTAAGGAGCACCTAGAGCGTGCAGCAGATCAGCGGGAACATCCGAGAAACAAGATGGCCAAGACAACCCATTTGCCAAGTGGTCAATGCGTCTATGTGATGAGGCCAAAGGAATATGGGGATACCAATTTTACCCCCAAATGGAGAGGTCCTTGTCACGTTCTTGAGAGGCTGAGAGAAACATCTACAGTCTAGAAGAAATTGGAACTAAGAATACTATTGAAGTCCCTGAGCGTATAATCTCTAGACAGTTGGTTTTGAGCACCAGACGTCCATGTTATGAGCTATTAAAGGAAAAACCAAAGCAACAACAGTACACTGACTCAGGCGTATGGCAGAGACAATGATGATGTTGACAATCCTGCAGACTTTCACAGCAATGAAGTTTGAGTAATGAGAGTAGAACCAACCTTGTAGTTGATGCGTCAGATAATGAATCTTGTCCCAAGTGTTGCTGAAAGTAATGAGCAAGAGACACCTTTGTATTACCATTCTCTTAATGAAAATACTATACAGATATGTCAGCTTGATCTAACTAGTAAGAACCCAAATCCTTTGTTTGTGCTGGTTGACACTATCATGGGTGTGAATGTAGATACTGATGTTGAGCTATTCTAAGATGGCAATGATAAGATTGTACAGTCTAACATAGAAGCTCCAGAGAATCGTCCGTCGATCACTCTGTTACGAACAGTGTTCAAGATTTGAATGCTATCCATCGGGCGACCAGGGGCCATACAAATCCAAAAGGATGTTACAAGGATTTGCATGAAGGGAAGATAAGTAAGTGACAAGTCACACTCAATTAGCATGCATGAATTCTCGTATCGATTGCAGAAGATTATCCCTTACTGATCAACAAAACACCGATACATCTATTTTCTTTCCTTTTGCTCTTATCTCTGGAGTTTACTATTATATAGATATAAAAATCCGACCTTCCAACAAATTGATACTGATGGTGCGGAAGTCAGATCCTGAGGACCCTTATCAGCCCTGGTACAACACCTCCAACCGTATTAGAACATAGTCAGAAATCTCACAGTAGACTCTTTCAAGAAAACCACTGAATAAGGTTGATGACCTAGGAAGAAGAGTATCTAAACTAGAACTGGAGTGATTTGTGTACGCATTGGAGAACCGTTTGCAATGAGCCAATTTCTGACAACTGTCAGATCAGGTCATTCATGAATGAGGACCTGCTATCGAACTTTAAGAAACACAATCCTTAAATGGTTTCCATATAAGGAATTACTGTTTCCACGATGGAGATGAAACTTTATAAGTGTAATTCCGTGGTTATTTTTACAATCTTAGTCTCCTTATTCCACTCCTATTCCAGTAGGAGAATTTTTTTTACTTGCATAACACCTGCACACTTTGCTGTCACCTTTATAGTTTAAAATGGGCAACTCGATTTGTAAGAAGTCACTTAGAGAGGAGTATATGTCAGGCAATGAAGTTCAGGTACCTAAATCCAAATGACATTTGTATCCTCCATGTTATCAGCAGAGATGCTGTGAGAATGAACAAAATTCCATCCCAATGCAATTGACAGTCTAAAATAGTTGGCAATTTTCCCACTTGCCTTTTTCAGATATTTTTTCCAGTTATTAACACCTCCTAAACACTAACATATGGAAACAAAACCTTTTCTCACATTAAAAATGGAACTGGAAGATTATCCATCCCTGCATCTTACACCCTTCGAGTAAATGACATTGAATAGAGGTCGCCCAACGCCATTAGGCTCTCCTGGAAGTGGACGTTGTCGATATCAGTCATGTTATAAATATATTGCAGAATTCTTTGTTGTCGCCCCATCCAACCCTACCGCTACCCAACACACTACAGGCCCATGGACTAAGTAAAAAGACACACAAGATATTTAGAGAGCAATCACAACTGTGTAAGGACCAAGAAAGCCTGACGCAGAGGCTCGATGAATACGGTGAACTGCCTGACCGGGTGGGATTTCACAGTGTACGTG
>BOPN01001663.1:197500-200000 GCA_017312705.2 Penaeus japonicus
TATATATATATATATATGTATATATATATATATGTATATATATGTATATATATGTATATATATATATATATATATATATATATATATATATATATATACATAAAATAGTTATATACATAAAGTTGATATCAATAACAATAATTATGATTATTATGAACAATATGATCATTCTTATTATGGTTACCATTACCATCCCTATTTCTACTATCTATATTGTTACCATTGTTATCATCATTATGATAATATCAATAACGAGGATTATCAAAATAACAAAACAATAATAATTACGATGAAATTATTGATAAGGATAAATATAATCTTTATTACTGTTATTGTTGTCATTCTAGATTATATAATACACGCACAATGTATAATATAAGACCAAGGGGGGAGCCAGGATGATAGATTTACAATCGTGTATTAGGGATAGTCTTCCTCCTCCTCCTCCTCTTCTTTCCTTCCTTCCTCCTTCTCCTTCTTCTATGCATATATACACATATAAGTATATATATACACATACATACATATATACATACATGTATATACATATGTATATATATATGAGTATGAATGTATATAGCTATCTATCTATCTATCTACACACACACACACACACACACACACACACATACTCACACACACACACACACACACACACACACACACACATATATATATATATATATATATATATATATATATATATATATATATATATATATATATATCTTCTTCGAGTGCCGAATCAGGACCTGACGTTGGCTATCATGCGTCTGAAGCCAGCCCGATCTCCACCAGCACACCGCAGTAAATCTAGCACCTTGCACCCAACATCCAACGCCAGGTCTACAAGGAATGTTAGCCTCCGTCTTCCTCTTTGACGCTTTCTTTCGATTTTTCCCTCTATCACAAGCTTTTCCAGACCATCTTTTCTGATCACATGACCTATAAAACTTAGTTGTCGCTTTCTGATGGTAACCAGCAAACTTCTTTCCTTTTTCACTAATTTTAGTATTTTTTCGTTAGATAACTTTTTTGTCCACGATATTCTCATCATTTTTCTATAGAGCCACCTCTCCGCTGCCTCCAATCTCCAATATGTATATGTATATATGTATATATATATATATACATACATATATATACTTATACATATATATATATAATTGTATATATATAAAACTGTTCATCCTTTGTTGCATTCTCCTCCTCCCCCTCCTCATCCTTCCCTTCCTCTTCCTCCTCTTCTTCCTCCTCGCTCATTTGTATCGCAGAAGAACACGACCCTCGAGTTCTAAATCAATTCCCTCCACCTGGGGTCGACCCGAAGTGGCTTTCGCAAAAGGGTCTCAAGATTGGTCATTGTTTGGGGGCGAATTTCCGTCTTGATCTGGTTGGCTGTTGTTGTTGTTGTTTTAGTTGTTGTTGGTGTTATAGTTGGATTTAGAAATATAAAGTTGGCGGGTAATATTAAAGAACAATAATTATAAAAGATACAACAATAATAACATTAGCAATAACATAACAATAACCTTAATAATAATAAAGGTGATAAGGATGATAACAACAACAATGATAACAAACATTGTGATAATAATGTTAGTTATGATGTTGATAATAATGATAATGAGAACAATATGTCAATAAAAACAACAAGAACAGAATGCATTAATAATTGCAATGGCAATTATATCATTCATCGCAACAGCATCAACAGTAATAATAATACAGATTATAATAATACAGATACCAATGATAATGATAATGATTATCATCAGCATTATCACAATAAAACAATAGCAGAAACAACATTATTGACAGTAATAATTGCAGAATGATCACAATTTTTTCAAAACTAAGACTACAAACTGTAACACAACGATAACAGCAAAGGCAAAGTGAAACACCTATTCCCTCCTCCGGTTGGCAATGACGTGAGCGTGTGTGAATTACAGGTGCTTGGAGTGCTTTCTTACGCTTGGCTGCTGTTAATTACAGGTCGGCCTTCCAGTTCCCATGGCAAAGCCTTTAATCATATGTGCAGGTCGTGGTTTAATACACACGTCATGAAAGGATTCTGCAAATATCCTTAAATAGGAAATCAGGAACTATTCGTTTCACGAGCCTTACTTAAGCGTTATATGCTCTAAGAAATGATACTGATGATGATAATAATGATAATAATGATTGAAATGATAATGATATATAATAATGATAATGCTAATGATAAGGATGACAGTAATGGTAATAACAACAACAATAATTACAAACGATAAAAGTAATGATGACAAAGATGATGATAATAATGATAATGATAATTACGTTGATAAGATAATGGTAATGGTGCAGATAGCAATCATAATGATCATAATAACAATAAAGACAAGATAATCAAAATAATGATAATAATAATGATAATAATAATGATAATGATAACAGCAACAACAACAATACCAACAACAAAACAACCACGACAAAGACACAAATATAAAGCTTACCC
>BOPN01001663.1:210000-212500 GCA_017312705.2 Penaeus japonicus
TATATATATATATATATATATATATACTGTATGTATATATATATATATATATATATATATATATATATATATATATATATATATATATATATATATATATTATATATATTGATGTTCATGTATGTACATGTATTTTTCAATAAAATTGTTATCATAGAATAAAACAAAATCTATAATGTATCCTGCTTAACTTTACATCAAACTATAAACATTTTAACGAACTCTGCAATTCCTGCAAGTGTCGTCGAAGTAAAATATTGACAGAAGAATTTCCTGAGGACAAAGATTTTTCTTCTCAGTCCCGAGTTAATGGTATGAAGCAAGCAACTCGTCCACGTGGATGATCTGAGACTGAAGATGTTGCAACTTTATTGCGTCACACTCATGGTAGCAGAACCATGCACTTGTATGGTACCACCGACCATATAAAATAGATGATATAAATGATATAAATGAAGTCTTACAAACGATGCTTTTTTGCGTCACTCAACCGCATGGCAGGATTCCCATTACATCCTTTCTCTTTATCTCTCTATAAAAAAAAGGCACCAACGTACTTGAGTTGCCTAATATTTAACGCTAGATAAGAGAGGTCAAGATAGGTAGCGAGATACATCAAGTTGTAAAGTTTTATATACATAACTCTAGGGTTTCTTTTTCATGTAGTAAGACAAGCTCGGGTTATGGAAGCTTTAAGAGGTCCCATTCATAACCTAGGCACTGAGAGGGTTCTTTAGTGAGAGACGCATGCGAGGAACACGGCTCTCTGCTACATCCTTTATGTTGCAGCTGAGAGAGTACAGTGCAAGGACTCGCAAGATATTTGCAGTCTTCTTTATGGATTTGTTTACTGGACGCTAACAGTACGGTGTATATCAGGGGATCGTGTTTGATTTATGATTATATTTCATTTCTTGTTCTTTCCTCTTTCTCTCTTCCCCGATCTCTTTCTCTCTCTCTCTCTATCTCTCCCCCCCTCTCTCTCTGTTTATGTATGTATATATCTATCTATATATATATATATATATATATATATATATATATATATATCTATCTATCTATCTATCTATATATATATATATATTTGTGTGTGTGTGTATGTATGTGTCTGTGTTTGTATTCATATATTTGTGTGTGTGTGTATCATATATATATATATATATATATATATATATATATATATATATATATATAATATATATATATATATATATATATATATATATATATATATATGATATATATATAATATATATATATATATATATATATATATATATATATATATATATATATATATATATATGTATATATCATCATCATCATCATCAGCCTGTATCATTCCACTGCAGGACGTAGGCCTCTCTCAATCTTTTCCAGTCATTCTGGTCTTGTGTCCTGTGATTCCAGTTTACTCCTGCGAAATTCGCTGTTTCATCTAGTCATTGGTCTTGCCCTTGGTCTCATTGTGTCGTGTATTTCCCATTCTGTTGTTTTCTTTGTCCACCTGTTGTCCTGTCTCCGATATATATGCCCAGCCCACTGCCACTTTTTCTTAATGCTCTTGAGTATATACTCTACTTTTGTGTGTTGCTTGATCCATGTGGGTCTTTTCTTGTCTCTTAAGCTAACTCCTAGCATAAGCCTTTCCATTCCTCTTTGAACATTTACTAATTTCATGTCCATGTTTCTGACCCATTTGTCATGACGAGGAGGACACATTGGTCAAAAATCTTTCTCTTTAAACAGAGTGGCAGACGACCTCGTAATATATATATATATATATATATATATATATATATATATATATATATATATATATATATGTGTGTGTGTGTGTGTGTGTGTGTGTGTGTGTGTGTGTGTGTGTGTGTGTGTGTGTGTTTGTATATATATATATATATATATATATATATATATATATATATATACACATATATGTATATAAATATATGTATATATATATATATATATATATATATATATATATATATATATATATATATATATATATATATATATATATATATATATATATATATATATATGTAAACATATATATATATATATATATATATATATATATATATATATATATATATATATATATGTATATATTATATATATATATATATATATATATACACACACACACACACACACACACACACACACACACACATATATATATATATATATATATATATATATATATATATATATGTATATATATATATATATATATATATATATATATATATATAATATATATCTTATGCACACAGAAATACATATAAGGGAAAATGTAAAAAAAAAAAAAAAATGCATTTGTTTAACTCAACGTATTGAGGAAATAATTAATACATAATGGCAGCGATAGTGATAGAGATTAAGGAAATAAAACAAAAATTCGTAAGGTACGTACAAAAATTAAGGCAAATTAATATTCATGTCTGCTTATACTGTACAGCATATATCGCACAGTTCATATCCATTACCC
>BOPN01001663.1:225000-227500 GCA_017312705.2 Penaeus japonicus
AAAGGGCATCTTAGCCAATTTTATTCCCGAGTCGATGAAATGCCTTGCGTTCGGCGTCCCTATACAAAGCCTCTGGATTTTCCCGATGTCGTTTTCCGGGCTGGTGACTTGGCTGACATGTTACATGGTGAAAACAAAAAGCTGGGAGGAGATTTATTTGGAAACCTTTAATAGAATTTCATCGCGACGTTCTTTTTAATGTAATTATTGTCGTCTTCGTGTTCGTCTTCTGTCCTGGAAAGATCTCTAGGACGCTAAATACAGCGAACGACTTTTAGGGGTGTGAGAGTGTGTTCCTTACTCGTGTATACAGTATGTGTGATATACAAGAGGTCAGATGAGTGCTCTCTTGTTTTGGTTGATGTCACATTCTTTCTCAGGTTTCTAAATACATCACGTTCGCCATTTACTACATACGTTGTACTTCTATCTTTCTTCTAAATGCCGGGAAACTGAGCATCTTACCCGCTGATAAAATTCTAACCATATTTGCTCGATTGTAAAGTCCTGCTCGACCCAAGTTAATGGAGGAATGAATTTCATTTCGTTTCTTTGGCGCACGCTTATCACAGGGAAAGATACTCCAACTGTGTAATACATTTTTGTCCAGCTCGGGTTCTAGGGAGGGAGGGCGAGGTAAACTGACCATGGCAAATACATGGCACGGACGATATGCAGGCAGTCCTGTGTTAAATTGTATTCCAGTCTCTCCCTCTCGCTTTCTGTCTGTCTCTGTCTGTCCGCTTGTCTATCTCACTCTCTTTCTTACTTACTTCTCTTACTCGCGTGTATATATACATTTATATATATGCGTATATATATATATATATATATATATATATATATATATATATATATATATATATATATATATATATATATATATGTGTGTGTTGTGTATGTGTGTGTATGTATGTATGTATGTGTGTATACATACATACACACACAAACACACATACACACACACGCATATATATATATATATATATATGTATATATATATATATATATATATATGTATATATATATATATGTATATATATATATGTATATATATATATATAAATATATATATATATATATATATATATATATATATTATATATATATATATATATATATATATATATATATATATATATATATATATATATATATATATATATATATATATATATATATATATATATATATATATATATATATATATATTTCACGCACACCTTTTCAGTCACCAATAAAGACATCTTTCCGGATGTTTTGAAATCAGCAACAGTCGTGCAGTCTATCCATACCCCCCCCCCCCCCCCATCCCACGTGCATGTAATCCAGGGATCAATACAATCTTTGCTTCATTGTTCCTCCATCATCAAACGAGACGTCAAGAGGTCTTCCGTAAGACATTAATACTCCTCCTCCTCCTTCTCCTCCTCCTCCTTCTTCTTCTTCTCCTTTTCCTCTTTTTTCTGCTTTTTCTTCTTCCTATTTTCATTTTCCTTCTGTTTCTTATTTTTCTCATCCCTTTTTTTCTTCTTCATCTTCTTCTCTTTCTCCTCCTCCTCCTCCCCCTTCTTCTTCTTCTTTTCCTTTTCCTCTTTCTTCTTCTTCCTCTTCTCATTTTCCTTCCGTTTCTTCTTTTTTTCTCCACCTCTTTCTTCTTTTTCATTTTCCTCTCCTCCTCCTCCTCCCCCATCCTTCCACCTCTCCCTTCTCCTCCTCCCTTCCAATACCTCCACCTCATTCTCTTTCCTCTGCTCCTCCTCCTCCTCTCCCTACCCCTCCTTTCACCTTCTCCTCGTTCACCTACTCCTCCTCCCACCGCTACCTCCTCCTACATCCTACTCCACCTCTACCACCACCTCCATGACCTCCACTCCCTCCACATCTACCTCCACCACCTCCCCCTCCTCCTCCACCTCTACCACCTCTACTACCACCTCCACTCCCTCCACTTCTTACATCCAACATCTCCACCTCCCCCTCCACCTCTACCACCACCTCCATGACCTCCACTCCCTCCACTTCTACTTCCACCACCTCCACCCCCTCCCCCTTTTACTCCACCTCTACCACCTCTACCACCTCCCACTCCCCCTCCACCTTCCCCTCCCCCTCCCCCTATCCCTCACCCTCCACCTCCCCCTCCCCCTCCCCCTCCCCCTATCCCTCACCCTCCCCTCCACCTCCACCTCCTCCTCCCCCTCCTCCACCATATCCATTTACCTCCCACTCTCACGGCATTCTTCTCGGCTATTACTCACCATTAATCCTCATCCTTGAGGTGATGCTGGACAGATCTCTCGTATTCTGGTTGTCATCTTTGCAGTTCGTCTTTTCTTACAGCAGAGTCCGGACATATAATTTGTGTGGCGCTGCGGTGTCGTTTGTCAAAGGCCGTCAGGTTCTTGAGGTTTGGGTGAAGGTCGAAGAGACATAGAAATACTGCAATGTTGAGCTCTGTTGCGCTCGCTATTCATCGGGGCAACACTGTGCTGTGTGT
>BOPN01001663.1:265000-267500 GCA_017312705.2 Penaeus japonicus
TCAGTTTCATTGGCTTTCGATGATCCTTGTCTGAGGAGGATTTCAAAATCAGCTTAACCATTCAGGGAAAACGTGTGGGTGAGTATCTTTGTCTGGAATCATCTGTCTATACAAATCACTCGTTGAAGGCTTTGTGGCGGAATTTTGGATTCGACACAGAAAGAGTGCAGTGTTCTCTTTCGTTTGTATCACCATCGCACACGCAAACACACACAAACACAAACACAGACAACCGCAAACAAGACACACACACACAAAAACAAACACAAACACAAACACAACCACAACCACATACACAAAACACCAGCACAAACAAACAAACAAGCACACACATTACAGTCAAATACCTTACAGAAGATTCCATGAAATCTAGAAGGGCTCAGGAGCTGCAGGTCGCTAACTGATGATTCCTTTCCACCAAACACTTGTCAGGGATCAAATGAGCTCAGAAAGTTCAAGGTCCACTAAGGTCAAGTGTCTCTGTGTATGTATATTTACATGTGTGTGTGTGTGTGAGTGTGTGTGTGTGTGTGTGTGTGTGTGTGTGAGAGAGAGAGAGAGAGAGAGAGAGAGAGAGAGTATGTGTGTGTGTGTGTGTGTGTGTTCACGAACATAACCGGTTGCATTCGATCATAATGATAAACACTATCATAATTTCCATATAATTTCGTTGATATGAATCGTTCTTTTCGTGTTGGTATGTATTTTCAGACTGAATTAGGCTTGTAAATCCTTTTCTCTTAATTGAATTTTGAAGTGGTGCTTCTAAGGGAGGATTCACTACCTTCCCTTTCTTTCATTGCATTGCAGTGTTGTTATGGTGTTAATCTTTTATGGATGAAATGTGGAACTGGTGGTAAGTTCGTATTTCATTTACACTTTTTAAGACTAATTTTTGTTGTTATAACGCTGATGTCATTATGTCATCCTAATTCTATATATGCTATATCTATTGGTAGTAATGTCCTCTCTCTCTCTCTCTCTCTCTCTCTCTCTCTCTCTCTCTCTCTCTCTCTCTCTCTCTCTCTCTCTCTCTATATATATATATATATATATATATATACATAAACACACACACAAACACACACACACATATATATATATATATATATATATATATATATATATATATATATATATATATATATATATATATATATATATATATATATATATATATATATATATATATATAATATATATATATATATATATATATAGGTGTGTGTGTATGCATTATAGTAATGACATAGGAGAGGCTAACACGTGTTTACACTTTTTTCAAATTCAGCATAAAGGCCAAGAATTTTATGTCAAAGTTTATCAGTAAATATTAGTCAGCGTCTCTTGAGCCTTAGAAAACACGAGCGAGTGTAAGCATCCCTGCCTGCAGCCTCTGGCGAAGAGATAGACAGGCTCACATTTCGTATTGCTTGAGAACATTTCTTAAGATAAGCCAAGAATTTACAAGAATAAAGTTATAAAAAACACGATTTGTGGAGAGTATAGTCCCAAAAGGAAATCAAATCCAAAGAGCTGTTTCTTATTATGATTCGATAAAATTTGGCGAATCATTAAGTAGATCTATTTTCTCCCACATAAGAAGAAATGTATATTAGAGAGCCGATTTGACTTCCAAATCACGATCATAATTTTACTGGTTCTTGCCAAATGATCAAGGTAATCTCACATTGCCACTGAATATTAGTAGCAACGGCAGAATTGGCTTCTTCCAAGTGGTTCATATCGCATTTGGATTAGCTGGAACTTTTATTGGCGTATATGGTATTCATTGAAGGCGAGGCATAGCCATAGTAACTTTGGTCTTAAAATTGTGATTCGCATGTGTAAACATGTGTCAACTTTAGAGCTGACTACGCCAACATATATTTCAAAATCTTCCTTTACATTTGTGAACTTTATAAAATTGGTTAATATGTTACATGTAAAACTAATAAAAGATATAAACCTAATCACAACATACACATCTTGCTGTTACTGCGATACGCACTTTGTAATCAGAACTATCTTTTTTTCTTCGTCCACTTCTTTTCTTTTTCATGACAAGAGCATCGAATAAAACCCTTGACTATTGAGTGAAAGAATGTGAATAAGAAATGATAATAAAAGATTCGTACAAGAATATCTCAGTAATGAAAATGAAAAGTGTTGGGTTAGTCATTCTGTTGTGGATGCATATTGGATGTGTACAAGAATATTTCTCTAAGTGGGTAAGGGTCGAAACAACAATAGCGACAACAGTAATTATATCTATAGCAATGATAATGATAAGTATGATAATGCTGATAATAAAAATAAAAAAGAAAGATAATAATGATAAGGATAATGATAATAATGATGATAATGATAAAAATTATAATAGTAATAATAATGCTAATAATAATGCTAATAATAATAATAATGATAATGATAATGATAAGGATAATACTACTACTACTAATAATAATGATAATAATGATAATAATAACAATGATAATAA
>BOPN01001664.1:5000-7500 GCA_017312705.2 Penaeus japonicus
CGTGTTAAATCCTTCAATATATATTTGAACGAACATAAACACCTGATAAATATTTCATTAATAACGTCATTTATTCGTGCAAACTCCCCTAAATGATCAATCTTGAATCAATTGATTAGTAGATAATAAATATAATGTTTCCCGTTACTTTAGCAATTAGTAGATGAAAAATCTACTCTCTGTTTACACTTACATAAGATGCAAAAGCAGAGACAGCTGGTGGAATCGGGGCGTGACTGTAGAATGATTATGATTCTGAATGGCAAGCAGTCATTCTTAATTTACCAGTGTTGTAGGGGGAGTAAATGAAGTGTGCGTTCTTCCCCCGCAGAGTTGGTGCGAGTTGGTCATGAAAGTTTGTCTTCGTTTGGTATAACGGGAGAGTAGTAAATCTCTCTCTATATATCTCTGTCTGTCTGTCTGTCTGTCTCTGTCTCTGTCTCTGTCTGTCTGTCTCTCTCTCTCTGTCAATGTCTGTCTGTCTGTCTGTCTCTGTCTCTGTCTCTGTCTGTCTGTCTCTCTCTCTCTCTATCTCTCTCTATCTCTCTCTCCTCTCTCGTCTCTCTCTCTCTCTCTCTCTCTCTCTGTCTCTGTCTGTCTGTCTGTCTGTCTCTGTCTCTGTCTCTGTCTGTCTGTCTCTCTCTCTCTGTCAATGTCTGTCTGTCTGTCTGTCTCTGTCTCTGTCTCTGTCTGTCTCTCTCTCTCTCTCTATCTCTCTCTATCTCTCTCTCCACTCACGGCGTGGAAGGGGCTCGATCTGCCGACCACGGGGATGGGAGGCCGGCGCGCCACCACTGTACAAGACAGACTACGTTGTTGCTATTGTTTATGTTGTTTTAATAGTAATAATAGTAGTAGTATAAGTAGTAACAGTAATAGTGGTAGTGGTAATAGTAGCAGTTGTAGTAGCAAAATTAACATAGACAGCAATAAGAAATAAAAAAAAACTACAATGATTTAAGATATGATAATAACGTCATTACCAACAACAACATTAATAATGAGACATAATAATAGTAATGATGATGATGATGATAATGATGATTTTATATATAATGATAATTTTACTTATAATGAAAATATTTAATATATCAATGATAATAATTACGATGAAGAATATGATAATCCTTGACATTCTCTTCAATGTCGACGATAAAAATTCCATTCACTTGCTGTTGTTTTTGTCCATTTCATTTCGTTTTATCATCGCTTCAAGTGAATTTGCAAATCGAGAAAGATTACGCGTCAGAAACATAAAGGCTTCAAGCTGCGAACATTTTCACTTGCATCCCTGCCTTTGAATATTTCAGCTAGGGCTGTCAGAAGCTATTCTCGGATTTCCCCCCATCCCTTCCCCTCCTCCTCCCCCTTCCTCTCCCTCGTTCCCTCCACCCTCCCCCTTCCTCTCCCCTCTTCCCTTCCCCTCCCCCATCTCCGTCCCCTCCCTCGTTCCCTCCCACTCCCCCTTCCTCGTTCCCTCACCCTCACCCTTCCTTCTTTTTCTTTCTTTCTTTTTCTTTTTTTTTTAGTTCTTCCCCTCGTCTGTCGTCCCTCTCTGTACGCCCTCTGTGCCTTGGATCTGCCACCCACATGTGCACTTTTAGGATGTATGGCAGCCGGAATAGGCCTAGCTGTTGTCGCTATCTCTCGCTTGTGTTTTATCCCTTTTTGTTTGCCTGTTCGCGTCGTTTCTTTTCTTTTTTATTTTTCTTCTTTTCTCTCTCTTTCTCGCTCTCTCCCTCCCTCAACCAGCCCCCAGACACATAAACATACACACACAACCTCACATACACAAACAAACACACAAAGAGCCTCCGACGGTAATAATGGGTTCCGGATGTTCTTCAGAATCCATAAGAATCGGATGGAAGGCATTTTGTCTTTTATTTACCGCCGGGGAGTAAATGAAATGCTGGTTTTGTTCGCGTAGAATTTATGTTTAAGGCCTTGTTTCTTTTTGCGGCATAGTCTGCTTACTTAATAGATCTTGTCAATAGCTTTATTTTTCATTTAACGAAGCTTGAAAAGTGTGGTAGATGTGAATAAGTTACTCAAATAAATTATTTCAAAACATACAAGCTTGTATGGAAAGAGAGTTTGGAATAAATCTATCAACTTTTGAATTTCCATGTTTGGCAAATCATAAGCAGGCTCTGTGTGACCCATTTTAAGTCCAAACACAATATAGATTGCGAATATTAGGAAGATGGTAATGATGATAATAGTAGCAACAGTAGTAGTAGTTGATAAAGAAGTAAAAGTAGCTGTAGCAGTTACTTAAAATAGTAACAATATCAACAATAAGGCATTATTATGAAAATAGTTTTGTCATGAACAAAATGAAGAAAAAATAAGAAGAAAGAAAGATAAAAAAACAAAACAATGAAAGAGAGAAAAAAAACAAAAAAAACATGAGACAACTAAGAGAAAGAGAAAATATGATAATAACATTAAGATAGAAAGTTTAGCTGTACTGCTGTATATGAAGAGGGAGAGTTGT
>BOPN01001664.1:22500-27500 GCA_017312705.2 Penaeus japonicus
TTATTATTTTTATTATTGTTACATACTTGTAACATATCCATACAAGCTTAATTTTTTCCCCCTTTATTTTCCTCAGCTTCCGGTTAATACCATAACATGTTTGCCAAGAGCCTGGTCGACGTCTCACTTCCTTGCAGAAACTTAACTCACTTCAAGTTAGCTTTCAACCCCATAACTTTAAATTGGCTCTTTGGGAAATGGACACCTTGACATGTGTGGTCTGGCCTTTTTCTTTGCTCGTGTTTGTCAATGGGTGTTTTTTTTATCTATTTCTGATTATTGTTTGTTTTATTTGTTCTTTGTCTTGTTATTAGTAGTAGTATTATCATTATTGTTATTTTTGTAGTTGTTTTCTTGTTGTTTTATTATTGTTATTATTGTTGTTTTTGTTGTCATTATTATTATCATTTTTTGTTTTTATCATCGTCATTAGTGGTAGTATTGTTATTATCATTATTATCCTCATTGTTGGTATTCTTATTATCATGATTATTATCATTATTATCATTATTATCGTTATTACTATTATTATTGACAATGATAATGACAACTATGTAATTCTCATATTCATTGTCAGTATTACTCTCTCTTTTCTTCTTCTTCTTTTTCTTCTTCTCCTTCTATGTCTTTTTTTTCTGTTTCTTCTTCTCCTTCTTCTTCTGTTTCCTCTTCTTCTTCTGTTTCTTCTTCTCCTTCTTCTTCTCCTTTTCCTTCTTCTGTTTCTTCTTCTCCTCTCCCTTATTCTCCTTCTTTTCTTCTTCTTCCTCCTCCTTCTCCTCCTCCTCCCTTCTTCCTCATCATCTTCTCCTTCTTCTCTTTCTGTGTCTCCTTCTCCTTCTTCCTTCTTCTTCCTCTTCTTCTTCTCTTCCTTCTTCTTCTACTCCTTCTCTTCTTCTTCGTCGTCGTCCTCTTCATCTGCTTCTTCCTCCTTTATCATCCTACTTCTTTTACTCATAACTTCCAACCTCCTCCCCGGAAGAAAAAGAAGAAAAAAATAGGAGGGAAGATGAGGAAGAATGAGAGGAAGAGAGATAGAGAGAGGGAGAGCGAGAAGGAAAGAGGGAGTTAGGGAAAGAAGGGAGGGAAAGAGGGAGGGAGGGAGGGAGAGAGAGGAAAAGAGAGAGAGGGAAAGAGAGAGAGAGAGAGAGAGAGAGAGAGAGAGAGAGAGAGAGAGAGAGAGAGGAGAGAGAGAGAGAGAGGGAAAGAGGGAGGGAGGGAGAGAGAGAGAGAGAGCGAGAGGGAAATAGGGAGGGAGGAAGGGAAAAGGAGAGAAAGAGGGAGGGAGGGAGAGAGAGAGAGAGAGAGAGAGAGAGAGAGAGAGAGAGGAGAGAGAGAGAGTGAGAGAGAGAGAGAAAGCGAGAGAGAGAGGAAAAGAGGGAGTGAGGGAGAGAGAAAGAGAGACAAAAAGACTGATAGAGATAGAATAAGAGAGAGAGAGATAAGAAAAAGAAAGATACAAATAGAATGACTAAAAGATAGACAGACAGAAAGAGAGAGACACAGTAAAAGAAAGAGAGAGAGAACAAGCGAGAATGAAAGAGCTCACGCGAGTAAGAGAAAGAGAGAGAAAGAGAAAGAGAAAGAGAGAGAGAAAGAGAAATAGAGAGAGCAAGCGAAAGAGAAAGAGAGAAAGAGCGAGAGATAGAGAAAGAGAGAGCAAGAGAAAGAGATAGAGAGAAAGCAAGAGAAAGAGAGAGAGCAAGAGAAAGAGAAAGAGAGAGAAAGAGACAGAAAAAGAGAAAGAGAAAGAGAGAGAACGAGAGAAAGAGAAAGAGAACGGGCTCGCACGAGCAAAGAGAAAGAGAAAGAGAAGGTGAGAGAAAAGGAAAGAGAGCAAAGAAGAAAAGAAGAAGAGAGAGAGAGAGAGAGAGAGAGAACGAGAGAAAGTGAAAGAAAGAGAAAGAGAACGAGCTCGCACGAGTAAAAGAAAGAGAAAGAGGGAAAGCGAGAGAGAGAAAGAGAGAGAGAGAGAGAGAGAGAGAGAGAGAGAGAGCAAAGGAAAAAAAAAGAAAAAAAAAGAGAGCAAGAGAGAGAGAGAGAGAGAGAGAGAGAGAGAGAGAGAGAGAGAGAGAGAGAGAGAGAGAGAAAGAAAGAGAAAAGGAGAGAGAGTGTGTGTGTGTTTCACGAGAAAACAAATGCAAAAGGAGACTAAACAAGCAGAGAGAGAGAGAGAGAGAGAGAGAGAGAGAGAGAGAGAGAGAGAGAGAGAGAGAGAGAGAGAGAGAGAGAGAGAGAGAGAGAGAGAGAGAGAGTGTAAGAGAAAGAGAAATAGAAAGAGAGAGAGAGCAAGAGAAAGAAAAAAGAGAGAGCAAGAAAAAGAGAAAGAGAGAAAGAACGAGAGAAAGAGAAAGAGAGAGAGAGCGAGAGAAAGAGAAACAGAGAGAGCGAGAGAAAGAGAAAGAGAGAGAGAGAACAAGAAAAAGAGAAAGAGAGAACAAGAAAAAGAAAGAGAGCTTGCACGAGAAAGAGAAACAGAGAGAGAGCTCGCAAGAGAAAGAGAGAGAGAGAGAGAGAGAGAAAGAGAGAGAGAGAGAGAGAGAGAGAGGGAGAGAAAGAGAGAGAGCGAGAGAAGGCACTAAATTGAACCCGTGCACGTGCCGTCTATCATCCCATTTGTTCTCCGTGGTAAACGCAAGTCCGAACCTAATCAAGTGAAGTGCAACTTTTACCTCAATTTCCAGTCGAAATGGGCATGTTTCCTCCTCCCTCCCCCTTCCTCCCCTCCCTCTCCCTTCCCTTCCTCCCTTCCTCCTCCCACCCTTCCTCCTCTCTCCCTCCCTTCCTCCTGCCTTCCCTACCTCCCCCTTCCTCCTCTCTCCCTCCCCTTCCCCTCCCTCTCTTCCTCCCCCCTCCCTTCCTACTCCCTCCCTCCCCCATCCCCTCCCTTCCCCCCACACACACTTCTGAAGTCTTGTTTGTCCTCACTTTACTGCCTCCGGCGAGGAATTCATTTTATTTCTTTTATTGTTTTAAATGTTTATTAGTATGATTTTAGTTATGATTGTTAGTGTCATTGCAATTGCTTTTGTTATTATTTTCGTTATTGTAATTGTGACTGTTATCATTATTGTTATAATCATTATCATTATTATTAGTAGTATTATTATTACTATCATTATTTTCTTTACATAGTAATTTTAATTATCATTGTTTTTATCAATGTTTATGATCATCAGGATCCTTATCATTATTACTATCATTATCATCATTATCCTTATCATTATCATCCTTATTGTTATCGATATTATTGTCATTATCATTATTATTATTGTTATTATCTTTATCATTATCATTATTATCACTATTATTATCACCGTGCTAATTATTATCATCATCGTCATTATCATCATCAATCCAAGAGCTAGTTATCATCTACACCTATTTTTGTTTGTTTGTTTTTTTGTTTTATCAGGTAACTCTGCAACTTCCTTTCTTTATGACATTAAACTTTTCAGCATAAGCAACACAATTTTTACCAGTGAAAGAATCCATACAGATATTGAGACACAAAACTTAACATTTTGTTTCAGAGATTCCTGAAACTCCACGCTATTCACACTTAAAATAGATTGAAATAGACCATTGATGACAAGCTACAGTAAGGAAATGGTTCATCCACTCTCGACTTTTTTTTGTAGGATTTCACTTTCTTAAGGCCATAACTAATGGTTACTAATGACGAGTAACGAAAGACAGTTAATGGAGTCCTTTTTCCTTACACTTTCCTAAGACCATAACTAATGGTTACTAATGATAAGTAACATAAAGACAGTTAATGAAATCCCTTTTCCTTACACTTTCTTAAGACCATAACTAATCGTTACTAATGACAAGTAACATAAAGATAGTTAATGAAGTCCCATTTTCTTACACTTTCTTAAGACCATAACTAATGGTTACTAATGACAAGGAACAAAAGACAGTTGATAAAGCCCCTTTTCTTTACACTTTCTTAAGACCATAACTAATGGTTACTAATGACAAGGAACAAAAGACAGTTGATAAAGCCCCTTTTCTTTACACTTTCTTAAGACCATAACTAATGGTTACTAATGACAAGTAACGAAAGACAGTTGATAAAGCCCCTTTTCCTTACACTTTCTTAAGACCATAACTAATGGTTACTAATGACAAGTAACATAAAGACAGTTAATGGAGTCTCTTTCCTTTACACTTTCTTAAGACCATAACTAATGGTTACTAATGACAAGTAACATAAAGACAGTTAATGAAATCCCTTTTCCTTACATTTTCTTAAGACCATAACTAATGGTTACTAATGACAAGAAACGAAAGACAGTTAATAAAGTCCCTTTTCCTTACACTTTCTCAAGACTATAACGAATGGTTACTAATGACAAGTAACATAAAGACAGTTAATGGAGTCCTTTTTCCTTACACTTTCTTAAGACCATAACTAATGGTGACTAATGACAAGCAACGAAAGTCAGTTAATGGAGACCCTTTTCGTTACACTTTCTTAAGGCCATTAACGAATGGTTACTAATGACAAGTAACATAAAGATAGTTAATGGAGCCCCTTTTCTTTACACTTTCTTAAGACCATAACCGAATGGTTACTAATGACAAGCAACGCAAGGCAGTAAATCCCCCTTGATGGAATCGACACCCTTTCCTTCGATGAAACTCGAAGCTTGACGTTTCGAAATAACCGATCCGATCCTTTTCGATTTTTTCATCTTTTTTCGTCTTATGATGAGTCTAATCATACTGGAAACGTCATTATTTCTTATTCATTATTGTGGTTGTCTTTCATCTCTCCTTTATACACGTTCTTCCGTTAGTATTTCCGTTCCCTTTGTTAATTAAAACCTGTTTGTAAACGG
Source organism: Penaeus japonicus (assembly GCA_017312705.2). Taxonomy (NCBI): domain Eukaryota; kingdom Metazoa; phylum Arthropoda; class Malacostraca; order Decapoda; family Penaeidae; genus Penaeus; species Penaeus japonicus. The sequence continues at coordinate 27,348 of BOPN01001664.1, forward strand.
TTTAGATTTTAGATGGTATGCCTCAAGACCTCTTGTATGTTTACCTCACTTGGCCGAGGAAAATCCTGCTTGGAATCTTATTTTTCTTATTATTCTAATTATTCTATTTATTCTTATTCTTATTATTCTTATTCTTATTATTCTTATCATTCT
>BOPN01001664.1:50385-55385 GCA_017312705.2 Penaeus japonicus
CCTCTCCCCTCCTTCCCTCCCCCCTCCCCTCTCTCCCTCTATATCCCTCTTACTCTCTTCCCCCTCCCCCTCCCCCCCTTCCTTCCCCCTACCTACTCTTGCCAGTGCCACTTGAGGGCAAATATCAGCTCCACTACCCTCGCCTGCCTGTTACCCAAGATCAGCAAATCTTCCAGCAAGATTACCAGATATAACAAGTGACCTTTTCTCCCCTTTTTTCCATTGATAAAAGATGTAATTTATGGTTGTGTCCACAAAAAAGGACTTATTCGGGTTTGATTTTTTTATTCTTCATGTTGAATTAGAAATATGATTTGTCCCAATATATGTATATGTGTGTGTGTGTGTGTGTGTGTGTGTGTGTGTGTGTGTGTGTGTGTGTGTGTGTGTGTGTGTATACACACACACATACACACACACACACACACACACACACACACACACACACACACACACACACATGTGTGTGTGTGTGTGTGTGTGTGTGTATGTATATGCTAGTCTGCATATATGTATGAATATATGTATATCTGATTATCTTTGCGAACACGCACAGGCACGCTCCATACATACATATGAATATCGTGTATACATGCGTCATGATATGTAAATGTGAATCCCCCCTCCCCCCTTCCCTCCTCCTCTCAGTATCCGACGAGGGCGTTCTGGCAACACTGGCCCGGCTCCACCCCTTCAAAGATACTGAGCCTAAGGTTCAGCTACACACAAGAGTCAGTCACGAGAGTTTCCTCTGGCAAAGTTACTCCTTTAAGGTTGAATATCTAAAGATACTACTTTGAATTACATTTCGACCTTTTTTTCTTTCTTCTTCCTTCCTTTCTCTATTTTGAATTGAAGTCCAAACTTGGAAAAAAAAGTTCTTTTCTCCTTTGAACATCAATTTTAACGTAACTTTCTCCTTTAAATTTCCAGTTGAAGTTATAACCTCTCATATCAAACTCAAGTTTTAATTACCCTTGATACTTAGATATTCAAATTGAACTTGGCGATGAAGATGCATCGCCAATGAACGTGGTTGGTGACATTATTACAAGCGTAGGATATGGAACACGATCATATAATGATTATTATTATCATCATTACCACCATTATTATTATTTTCATAACCAACATCATTGTCATTGTTATTATTGTTATTGCTATTATTATTATATCTATTATCGTTATGATTGTTATTATCATAATCATTATTTTCATTTTTGTTATTACTATCATAATTATTATGATTTTATTATCGTTATTATCATTATTATGATGATTGTTATCATTGTTATCACTATCATCATATTCATTTATTGTTATTGTTATCATTATTCTTCATTCTCCTTGTTATAAGCAATATCATTATTATCATTATTATTTTTATCATTATTATAATCATCATTGTTATAATTTTTTTTAGTATCATTACTATTATTATTATCATTGTATTATCATTATCACTGTTATTATTACATTCTTTTATTATCCCAATTATTATCATTATTTTTATTATTATCATTATCCCTATAATTATCATTATTCATATCATTATCATTATCCCTATCATTTTCACTACTATTATCATTACCGTTATCATCATTAGTAGCAGAATCCTTATTATTGTTTTGTTGTTCTTATTGTTGTTATCATTATCATCATAGTTAATATCCTTTTCATTGCTATTATCATTATTATTATAAGTATCACTATTACCATAATCATCATTATCATCTTTGATATCATTGTTGTTACTACTATTGCTCAGAATCATCATTATCGTATTTTTTACCAACACCATTGTGATCATAACCATTACCATCTTTCTTATTACAACGATACACCGGACCAACCACATACATACCCACATATCCACACACACACACATCCCAACACACACACACATCCCAACACACACACACACACATCCCAACCCACACACACACACACACAAACACACACGCACCAACACACACACACACATCCCAACCCACACACACACACACACACACACACCCTAACACACACACACACACACACACACACACACATCCCAACACACACACACACACACGCACACACATCCAAACACACACACACACACACACACATCCCAACACACAGGCCGTCGATAAACGTGCAGTTACGAGCCTCTATCCCTCCACCCCCCCCGCTCACCCTCACATCTCTTCCATTAAGATCTCTTTTCCCTTCCGTACGCACCTGAAGGATAGTTACTATGCAGGGGAAGCGCCTCGAGCCCTTCCCGGGGGAATGTCATGTGGCTTTAAGGACGAGGGTGAAGGGTGATCGTAGGATATGTGGGCTGTGGGGGTGTGGGGTGTGGGGGGGGGGGGGTGTAGGATGGGGTGTGTGGGGGGTGGGGGTGGGTTGGGAGAGGAAGGTAAGAAATGGTCGTTTTATGTGCCTCTGTGGGTGTTGTTGCTGTTGTTGTTGTTTTGTGTGTGTAATTTTGTTGTTGTTCTTCATTTTCGATTCATTTTCGTGTTCTATGGTTTACCTTTTTTTTCAGGAACGTTTCTTTTTACGATTCTTTGGTCTTGTTGAATTATTGGTTGTTTTCTTTCTATCTTTCGGTTTTTGTTTCTATTTTCGCTTCTTCCTTTTTTTATGTTTTATTATTATTATTATTATTATTATTATTATTATTCTCGTTCGTTTGTGGTTCTTTTTTTTCTTTGTCTTTTTTTTTAGTTTTCTTTTCTTCTTTTAGTGGTTGTCTTTTCGATTATTGTTCCATTTTTTCAGTTTCTTCTTTCTCTCTTTCGTTATTTTCGTGTTTCGTTCGTTTTTTGCGTTTTTGTCCCTCTTTTTCTTGTTCTTCTGTTTCCGTTTCTTCTTCTTCCTGTCCTTTGTTTCTTGTTTCTCCCTCTTCTATTTCGTTTTCTTTTGTTTCTTCCTCTCTTTTGCATCTTCCCTCCCCTTCACTTCCCTTTCTCTCTTTCTCTTCTCTTTCTCCCTTGACTCCCCTCCCTGCCTTCGCTTTTCTTCCTTCTATTCTTTCACTTCCCTCCTTTCCTTTCGCTTCTATTCCACCCATTCACTTCCCTTACTCCATTTCCTTACGCGTCCTTTCCTCTCCCTCTTTCCCCTTCGCTTCCCCTCCTCCCTCTCCAGTTCCCTTCCTCCCTTTCCTTTCTTTCTCCCTTTCCTTTCTTCCTCCCCCTTCGCTTCCCCTCCTCCCCCGCTCTCCTTTTGTGCTGATGGGCATCGGAAAAAATGACAATCGGAATGCGTTCGTAAATAACCAGCTTAGCTTACTAACGCGGCAGCGAATACGAATCAATACGAAAGGAAGAGGAAATAGAGGAACAAATAAGATAATCTGGTAAGAGAATTAGTAAACGAATGTATAGGAAAACAAACATAAGGATGTTATCTGTTTATTGATTAGGTATACCACAGATGTTTTTTTTTTTTTTTTTAGATATATTTACTTATAGTACTTATAGTTTCTGTTTTTTATTTGTTTATCCCTCGATTAATTGATTTGCTTGTTGATATATTCAATTATTAGTCCATATATTGCTAACTAACTAACATTCTGTTTACCTATCTATCTATATATCTACCTACCTACCTAAATATTTATCTATCTATTCACATATCTTTCTATCAATCCATCTATGCATCTCTCTACCCATCCATCTATATACTTATCCACCCATCTATATACTTATCCACCCATCCATCAGTCTATCTATCCATCTATCTATCCATCTATCTATTTATATATCTATCCCTTTATCTATCAATTCGTTCATTTATTTATTGATGCTAGTGGGAATCAATCAGAAATACACAAAAGGATTGGATTCTTTGTTCTACCAAGGAGAGGTAAAGGGAACGTTATTATGAAATATGGTTGGGGAATAAAGAAAATACAATTTACGGTTTCCCATGAATAAAAATGAATATGGAGAGCAGTTGTATGAGGATCACGGAAGATCTATATAGATGTATGCTTGCGTGTGTGTGGTGTAAGAGAGAGAGAGAGAGAGAGAGAGAGAGAGAGAGAGAGAGAGAGAGAGAGAGAGAGAGAGAGAGAGAGAGAGAGAGAGAGAGAGAGTGTGGGGGGGGAGAGGGTTAGAGAGAGAAAGAGAGAGCAAGAGAGAGAGAAAGAGAGCAAGAGAGCGAAAGAAAGCGAGAAAGCGAGAGAGAAAGAGATGGGAGATAGGGCTAAACTGAGGGAGAATGAGAAAAGTAGGCTAAGACGGAGGCTGAGGCCAATAGCCATTAGTGACAGCTAGTTAATGGAGTTCGTGCGTGTACTGGGCTAGCCTGGTCGGTAGGGGTGGGTGTGAAAGTGTGGAAGGAAGAATAATGGTCTGGCGTGGGCGTGTGGGGGAGCGCCCGGATAAGGCCTTGCTTGCGTACATATGCTCCTTTGCACGTGTTTATGTGTGTGTGTGTCTGTGTTTGTCTGTGTGCGTGATTGGACAAACCTTCCCCTCAAACCCTTATTCTATGCTTTACCCCTTCCTTTCTATGTCGTCTTCCTCAACTTCTCACCTCTCCTCATTCCCCTACTACTGGTCCACCCCTCCCCCTTTTCCCTCTCCTTTTCCTCTTTCACCCGCTTCCCTCTCTGCCTTTCCCATCTCCCTTCCCCTCCTCCTCTTTCTCCTTCCGCTCTTCTATCCCTTCTTTTCTATCTACTCCTTATCACCAGCCTCCCACCCCCTCACCCCATCCCCCCTCACTTCCTTTCCCATCCCCTCATTCTCCTTCACCATCTCCTAGAATCCTTCCAGTTCCTCTACCAACTTCTCTTTTCCTTTCCTCTTGCCCGCCATCACACACTCTCCCTCTTCCCCGATTCCCTGCTTTACCACTTCCTTTCTATTTCTTCTTCTTGTCTCTTATCTCTTCTTTTCTCTCCCTTCTCCCTTCTATCCTCTTTCTCCTTCCCCTTTCATTTCCTTCCACCCCATCCTCTCCGCTGCCTCCTCCTCCTCTCCATCTCTCACCCTCTTTCT
>BOPN01001664.1:60385-65385 GCA_017312705.2 Penaeus japonicus
AAAAAAAAAAAATCTTCGAGATCATGTTTTTTTTTTTTTTTTTTTTTATTCAAAATCTCCGAAGATCCGAGAGGAGTGTATGAGTGAAAACCATTAAATCTTTGTGCAAAGTGATTCCTGTAAATCTGTGCAATCCATCGGTAATATCTGGTCGGCACATGACAGAGTAAAATTACGTTGCAATATTCGTCTTTAAGGCACAACTCCATGAAGCCCAGTTTCGAAAATCAATGTACATGAAATGGAATCTCCGAACGCGCTGATTACGCCATTACGCTTCCAAAACAGTCTGTCATTCAAACACCTCCTGCATCTCGGAAGCAAAGCGATGAATAACAAACGGTGATCCAGGGGATGAGCATCTGGATGACAAATAAGATGAGTATAATGATAAAATGATAATATAAGAACGCGGACCCTAGCAATGCTGGCAACGGAACTATCGACTCAATGGCTTTAAACGTGCGAGCAACAAGTACTGCATCAACACAAGCCTTTCATAAACAAGTGCAAAAAATAGTGTTTGTAAGAACAATGAATAAGAGAATATTGATGAATAACCAACATGATTTGATGCATAGAGAAAGCTAAAAACAGACAAAAGGTGACAGCAACTTAAAAGAGGGAAATAGTGGTATTCAAAAAAAAGAAAGAAAGAAAAAACGTCATAGATCAGTGACCTCGTGGGTCATTAGTTATGAACAAGAAATATGGCAAAGACTAATTAGGGTTAGATGAAAGGGATAAAAAAGGGTGTTAGGAAAGTGATTATTACAATTAGCACTTTGAAGATATTTCTCCTAGGGAGGAGGGCGGATTACGAGGTCTAATTAAAACTGTAATCAGAAACTCCCAAGGTTTTTCTCTAATGAATTTTGAAGGTTCATTGGAACACGGTGGGAAAGGATATCCTGCTCATGTCAGCCTTTAGAATTGTGATTTTAAGACGAATTACATGAGAGGCAATAAGGAGGATAATGTAATTGAAAAGTGAGTGAGAGAATGAGAGATGTAGATAGGCTGAGATAGGGATGGACAGGAAAAGAGTGAGAAATGGAGGAAGAGTCTGTGAGATATATCAAATTGGGGAGGGAAGGAAGGGGAAAGAGAGAGAGAGAGAGAGGAATATGTAGGATAAGCAAGTAATCTAGAGTGATCTAGGTATCTAGTGAAGGATAAAAACACAAAAGAAGGCTCAAACTTTTGCCTGAATTCTTAAAGTCCTTTTAAAAACTTGCATCAAAATTTTTAGATAGCTTTTTTTCATTGTGATCCTTTCCCGCCTCCTTATCGATTGCTATCTATCATATAAGATAGATATCCATTCATGATTTCTTTTAGCCTTTACTCTTATTCAGTCCATTTACTCTCTCTTTCTTTCTCTCTCTCCTCTTTTCCCTCCCCATGTTTTCCTTTCCCCTCCTTTTCCTCCTCCTTCTTTCCCTCCCCTTCCTATCCCTTCCCCTCTAACATCTCATACCGAAATTGCCACAGTGTAACCTGGAAAAAATACAAATTCCATCCTGGTGGCATTACGGATGCAGGTAGCGTTCGTGGATACCGGTTGCATTCCAATATGCAAATTAATATTATGTCGATGCCGCTTAAGTCCCCTGCCAGCCTGCCTTGTGACACACGGAACGTCTAGGACTCGTAATCTTTAAATAATCTTGAAAATTTACCCACGTTAACTTTTTATTATTATAATTTCATCAATTATTTTTATTCTTTGAGGGGGCAATATCATTGTCTTTGTATATGTCCCCTTTTTAGCATTATCTTTTTTCGGAATCTTCGCTACCAACTTCCCTTTTCTTTCAGATATTTTTATGTCCATACTTTATTCACATTTCTTCTTTTTTCATAGTTTTTTTTTCTTCTTCTTCTTCTTCTTCCAGATTCATTTTTATTTCGTCCTATTCTTGATTTTCTTGGGAGTCGCTCGCGGCATCTCCTTTTTTCTTTATCTGCTATTCATTATTTATTAGAGATTCTGCATTTCCGAGAGAGAGAGAGAGAGAGAGAGAGAGAGAGAGAGAGAGAGAGAGAGAGAGAGAAGGAGAGAGAAAGAGAGAGATAGAGAGAGATAGAGAGAGAGAGAGAGAGCGAAAGAGGCCGCACCCGGTGAGCCCAGGCGCGTCGCTGTGAGGTATTGACGGAGGCAGCGAGGCCGGGACACCGCGAGTCTCTGTAACCATGGGAACGTTCCCTCCACCATCACCACTGCCTCTACCACAACCACTACCACCACTACCATCTCCACCCCCACTTCCACTTCTATATATCACCCTTGCTCTTCTTCTCTGTTTCTTGTCTTCATTCTTCTCTGTCTTCACAAAAGTCATCCACCTTCTCCCCTACTCTGCCATCTTCCTCCGATTTGTCTAATGCCTCGTCCTCCTCCTCCTCCTCCTCCTCCTCCTCCTTTCATTCGTTCTCCTCCGCCTCCTGCATCTCGGAAGCAAAGCGATGAATAACAAACGGTGATCCAGGGGATGAGCATCTGGATGACAAATAAGATGAGTATAATGATAAAATGATAATATAAGAACGCGGACCCTAGCAATGCTGGCAACGGAACTATCGACTCAATGGCTTTAAACGTGCGAGCAACAAGTACTGCATCAACACAAGCCTTTCATAAACAAGTGCAAAAAATAGTGTTTGTAAGAACAATGAATAAGAGAATATTGATGAATAACCAACATGATTTGATGCATAGAGAAAGCTAAAAACAGACAAGCAGACATCAACTTAAAAGAGGGAAATAGTGGTATTCAAAAAAAAGAAAGAAAAAAAAAAAAAAACGTCATAGATCAGTGACCTCGTGGGTCATTAGTTATGAACAAGAAATATGGCAAAGACTAATTAGGGTTAGATGAAAGGGATAAAAAAGGGTGTTAGGAAAGTGATTATTACAATTAGCACTTTGAAGATATTTCTCCTAGGGAGGAGGGCGGATTACGAGGTCTAATTAAAACTGTAATCAGAAACTCCCAAGGTTTTTCTCTAATGAATTTTGAAGGTTCAGCTTGGAACGTGACGGTGGAAAAGTATTATCCTGCTCATGTCAGCCTTTAGGAATTGTGATTTTAAGACGAATTACATGGAGAGGCAATATGAGGATAATGTAATTGAAAAGTGAGTGAGAGAATGAGAGATGTAGATAGGCTGAGATAGGGATGGACAGGAAAAGAGTGAGAAATGGAGGAAGAGTCTGTGAGATATATCAAATTGGGGAGGGAAGGAAGGGGAAAGAGAGAGAGAGAGAGGAATATGTAGGATAAGCAAGTAATCTAGAGTGATCTAGGTATCTACTGAAGGATAAAAACACAAAAGAAGGCTCAAACTTTTGCCTGAATTCTTAAAGTCCTTTTAAAAACTTGCTTCAAAATTTTTAGATAGCTTTTTTTCATTGTGATCCTTTCCCGCCTCCCTATCGATTGCTATCTATCATATAAGATAAATATCCATTCATGACTCTTATTCAGTCCATTTACTCTCTCTTTCTTTCTCTCTCTCCTCTTTTCCCTCCCCCTGTTTTCCTTTCCCCTCCTTTTCCTCCTCCTCCTTTCCCTCCCCTTCCTATCCCTTCCCCTCTAAAATCTCATACCGAAATTGCCACAGTGTAACCTGGAAAAAATACAAATTCCATCCTGGTGGCATTACGGATGCAGGTAGCGTTCGTGGATACCGGTTGCATTCCAATATGCAAATTAATATTATGTCGATGCCGCTTAAGTCCCCTGCCAGCCTGCCTTGTGACACACGGAACGTCTAGGACTCGTAATCTTTAAATAATCCTGAAAATTTACCCACGTTAACTTTTTATTATCATAATTTCATCAATTATTTTTATTCTTTGAGGGGGCAATATCATTGTGTTTGTATATGTCCCCTTTTTAGAATTATCTTTTTTCGGAATCTTCGCTACCAACTTCCCTTTTCTTTCAGATATTTTTATGTCCATACTTTATTCACATTTTCCTTTTTTCATAGTTTTTTTTTTCTTCTTCTTCTTCTTCTTCCCAGATTTATTTCATTTCGTCCTATTCTTGATTTTCTTGGAGTCGCTCGCATCTCCTTTTTTCTTTTATCTGCTGTTCATTATTTATTAGAGATTCTGCATTTCCCAATATTTTCGTTCAGTATAGGAAGAGGTTTGCAAACGCAATTTCCTTGTCATATAATACAGCAGAGGAACTTTTGCATCATGGTGGGTGTCTTTGATGGATATACAAGGCAAGGTGAACATTTCTGCAAAAGTTTTTCGACGGTTTTCCTCCCAAGAGAAATAAACTGATAGTATGAATCCAGTCTTACTGCAAATTTGAGTTTCGTAACTATTTATTTGTTATTTGCCGAAACAGGGCTACAAATATTACTATGAGAATGTGTCTTTAATTATGACTATAATATAGTAACTCATAATCCGTCATTCGTAACTTTAGCTTCTGTAGCTCAGACCTTAATGCAAACTCAGGCTTTCGATATCAAATTATAGTTGACTCGCAGTCGTATTTTAGGCGTATCCAGCAATCTTATCTCGATCACATTCATCTTCCCATCATCAAATCTATCATATCTCATATCTCTTAATAAAATCTCCCAGCCTTACCTCTCAGTCAAATATCTCAATCCAATCTCTCAGTCTTACCTTCTTTATTCTCATTTCACATCTTCTTCATGTCTGTCTCTCAGTCTCTCCTCCTCTATTTGCCATAACCTTTAGTCTCCTTTCTCAATTATATTCAATCTCAGACCTACCTCTTAGTCTAACCTCTCAGGCTAACCCCTCTGTCAGTCTAAACCTTCATCCAATACCACGAAGATTAGGGTGTTGATTGCCTCATTTACCCGTAATGTCCCAGGTGCTTAGTCACGACTCAGGGATGAATATAAGGTCGATTTAACCCCATTGATAAATCCTATTCTCGCCTTTGTTGGCTCTCCTTATTGTCATTACTGCTGTGGAAATATTGAAGCCCCCATAATTACTC
>BOPN01001664.1:77885-87885 GCA_017312705.2 Penaeus japonicus
GTTCATCTTCTCCTTCTTCTTCTCTTCCTCCTCCTCCTCCAACTCTTCGTTCTTATTCTCCTTCTTCTTCTTCTCTTCCTCCTCCTCCTCGTTCTCCTTCTTCTTCATCGCTTCCTACTCATATTCCTCCTCCTTCTCCTCCTTGGTGTTGCTGTTCTTCTTCTTCGCTTCCTCCTCGTCTTCTTCGTTTTTGTTGTTGTTCTTCTCTTCCTCCACCCCCACGTTCTTCTTCTTCTCCTCCTCCTTCTTCTTCTTCCTATTATCTTCTTCCTCCTCCTCATTCCTCTTCTTCCTCTTCTCTTATTCCTCCTCATTCTTATTCTAATTCTTTTCCTCTTCCTACTCCTCACCTTCATCCTCATCTTCTTTTTTCGCCTTCTTATTTTTCTTCACTTCCTCCTCCAACTTCTCCTCCTCCTCCTCCTCTTCCATCTCTTCCTCCTCCTTCTTCTTCTCCTCCTCCTCCTCTTCTTCCTCCTCCTCCTCCTCCTCCTCCTCCTCCTCCTCCTCCTCCTCCTCCTCCTCCTCCTCCTCCTCCTCCTCCTCCTCCTCCTCCTTCTCCTCCTCATCCTCCTCATCCCCCTCTTCCTACTCTTTCTCCTCCTCCTCCTCCTTCTTCTCCTCCTCCTCCTCCTCTTCCCCCTCTTCCTACTCTTTCTCCTCCTCCTCCTCATTTCTACTCCTTGCCGGAGGCCGCCAGAGAGGCTTAGAGAAGATGGTGTCGGTGTGAAATATCGAATTTTATGTTTACATAACTATCGTTCTAAACATTAGAGAGAGAGAGAGAGAGAGAGAGAGAGAGAGAGAGAGAGAGAGAGAGAGAGAGAGAGAGAGAGAGAGAGAGAGAGAGAGAGAGAGAGAGAGAGAGAGAGAGAGAGAGAGAGAGAGAGAGAGAGAGAGAGAGAGAGAGAGAGAGAGAGAGAGAGAGAGAGAGAGAGAGAGAGAGAGAGAGAGAGAGAGAGAGAGAGAGAGAGAGAGAGAGAGAGAGCGAGAGAGAGAGGGGGGGGGGAGAGAGAAATAGAGGAAAAAGAGAGAGAAGGAGAGAGAGAGAGAGAGAGAGAGAGAAAGAGAGAGAGAGAGAGAGAGAGAGAGAGAGAGAGAGAGAGAGAGAGAGAGAGAGAGAGAGAGAGAGAGAGAGAGAGGCGGAATTACCATATTTTTCTCATTGGTGTCACATACAAAGCTGCGTCTCATCATAAGTACACAAGTTAGACTTATTGTTTCGGGGTTGAGCCTCCTCCCCTCGGTTCTCATTTATATTTTTCTTTCTTATCCGCGTTTCCCACTTCCTTTCCTCACTTACGTTTTATTATTTTCCTTTTCTTATCCTTTCTTAGTTTGCATATGTTTGTTTCTCTTTATCTCTCTCTCTCTCTCTCTCTCTCTCTCTCTCTCTCTCTCTCTCTCTCTCTCTCTCTCTCTCTCTCTCTCTCTCTCTCTCTCTCTCTCTCTCTCTCTCTCTCTCTCTCTCTCTCTCTCTCTCTCTCTCTCTCTCTCTCTCTCTCTCTCTCTCTCTCTCTCTCTCTCTCTTTCGTTCTCTCATGGGCGCCGATACTGAATATAACGGATGGGGTAAGAGATTGATAGATAGATAGATAGATAGATAGATAAACAGACAGATAGATAGATAGATAGATAGATAGATAGACAGACAAATAGATAGAGAGAGAGAGATAGATAGAGAGAGGAGGAAAAGAAAAAGTGTCGAGAATAGAAACAACTGGAGGATGAGATGAAATGGCAAAAGAAGGGGAGCGACGAAGGAGGAGGAGGAGGAGGAGGAGGAGAAGGGGGAGGGGGGGAAGGAGAGCTAGAGGTTAGAGGACACGTTGGGGAGGGGGGTTGGTAGGGGGAGTGTTGGGTGTGTGGATGGGAGGGAGAGAGGGGGTGGGGTGGGGGGGGGGGGTCGAGGAAACAGGTCAGAAGAATGTGCATTTCATTCATGGTCGCGTGCAAAACTCGGCGACATTTTCCTTGAGAAGTTCCACCGCGTATTTTCATAGTTACACAATGAGGAGAGGTGTGAGGTGTGAGTGCAGTTAGAGAGTCCCGTTTCACTTTATTTATTCATTTCAATTTTTCTTTTTTCTTTTTTTCTTTTTTTTTTTGAGGGGTTGGGGGGTCTTGTTGTTTTATTGGCTATTTCTATATTTATTGGTTTGTTTTTGAAGTTCGTATCTCGGCCTCATTTCTTTTTCTTTCTTTGTCTTTTTTTTCCATCTCTCTTTTCCTCTCTCTCTTTGTCTTTTGTTTTGTTTTCCTCTCCCTCTCTTATTCTCACTCTTTATCTATTTGCCTTTATCCCTCTTTATATCTATCTGTATCGTTTTCTTTCTCATTTTCTCTCTTACTCTCTGTCTCTCTCTCTCTCTCTCTCTCTCTCTCTCTCTCTCTCTCTCTCTCTCTCTCTCTCTCTCTCTCTCTCTTTATTACTATTTTTGCTATTTGTATCACTACGCTGTGGTGTTTATTGCCACTGTAGTGTCTGAAATATTGAAATTTTGACCGTATATAGAACGGAATCCTCCTAAATATTCGTTTTCATCAAAAGGAATATACACACACAAACACACACAAACACACACACACACACACACACACACACACACACACAACACATACACACACAAACAAACAAACAAACACACCCACACACACAAACAAACACACACATACACACCCACACACACAAACAAACAAACAAACACAAACACAAGCAAACACACACAACCTCTAATACATATCAACTTCACCATTCCCTCGTGCTTCCTTTTTTCCGTCCGAGGAATGAGCGAGCAAAATTATTTAAGCGTCTTGGAAGATGCACAAAAGAAAATAAGAAACAAGGATGTCAAGAGAAGTTTCAAGCAGGTTTTCGTGAAGGATGCGAAATATTTGCGCGAGTTCTTAGGAATTTACAAGTCGGGAAGTTTTGCGAGTTATGCTGATATTAACCTCGGAGTTCTAAGATATGTGCTAATCTGCGAGATTCGGTAATTATGCGGGTTACGTCATAGATAGATATTGCAGAATGAAGTCTTGAATTATGGGGGATTTTTTTTTTTTTCAGGGGAGAAGGCGGAGGGAAAAAATGGGAGGAAAACTGAAGGGGAGAAAAAGAAGGAGAGAAGATATAGAATGGAAGAGTGATTGGTAGATAGATGGAAATAGAGAAGAGCAGATGGAAAGAGATAGATTGATAGATAGATAGATAGATAGATAGATTGATAGATAGATAGATAGATAGAGAGAGAGAGAGGAAGAGAAAAAGAGAGAGAAGAGGAGAGAGTGTGTGTGTGTGTGAGAGAGAGAGAGAGAGAGGGAGGAAGAGAAAAAGAGAGAGAGGAAGAGAGCGTAAGAGAGAGTTGGAGAGAGAGGGAGAGAGAGAGAGAGAGAGAGAGAGTGAGAGACGGAGATATAGATAGATAGATAGACAGATAGAGAGAGAGAGGGAGAGGAAGAGAATCATACTCGTCATTGAGAAAGAAAGAAAAGGAAGGAAATGGAAAACACAATGGACGCAGACAAAAGGAGAAACAAACCCTCTTCTATGAAGAGATAATGACAAACCTTATCATAAGCCACTTGATTTGTTACTCGATTTAACCCTTTTATTCATCTAAAGTAAACAATCTTTTAAGTATTTTGGTACTTTTCACGAAGATGAAATTACGTAGAGATGATTTTAGATTCATGAAGTTTATCATTTTGTCAAAAATTGTTCGGAAATTGTTTGGATTACATAAACTCATTATACAAGGTAGCAGAAAATATGTTTAAGACAAAAGTAAAAAGAAAAAAACAAAAAAAATAAGTCATAATAACAGCAAAACAAATGACGCGCATCATACATGACAGGAAAAAATAAAAATGTGAAAGACTACCATACTACACAAGGGACTTATTATTTTTTATTTTTTATTTCATCAACGTGGATGTGTGTTAGGTCATTCCTCCTCATGTACATATTTGCCAACCTCCATAATCTCATTCACTAAATAGCCCAAATACCTAGCGATTATCCTCATCATTAACCAAGCAACGAGGATAATGATTATCCTGGTGCAGATTATCTTAATGAAGATATTTCATCACCATAGTAGTGATCGATAGTCTCAGACCTCCAGGATTTCCATAAAGCACCGTTTATCCCCGGTATCATTATCCTCTTCATTCCATCCCAATGCCATAATTAGCATCGAATGCCTTTTACCCACGCCTTTTATCTCTCTCTCTCTCTCTCTCTCTCTCTCTCTCTCTCTCTCTCTCTCTCTCTATCTATCTATCTATCTATCTATCTATCTATCTATCTATCTCTTTTGTCTATCTCTATTTATTTCTCTATATATTTATATCTATCTATCCATCCACATCTCTCGCTCCTTTTCTATATTTTTGTATTTCTATCTCTCTGTCTATTTCTATCTCGCACTTCCTCTCTCCTTCTATCTGTCTTTACCTATTTTTTCTCTCTTTTTTTCTCTCTCTCTATTTATCTCTATTTTTTTTCCCTGTCTTCCCTCCCCTTCTCTCTACATCTATCTCTCTTTTCTCCTCCCCCCACCCCTCCTACCTCTGTAAATCTATCCCTTGATCCCCCCCCTCCCCCTCGTCTATCCAAGCCTATTCACATATTCCCTCTATCCCTTTTTTTCCCTCTCTCTCTCTCTTCCTCCTATCCCGCTTATCCATAATCTCCCACCCATCTCCCACCCCTTCGCATCACCAATACCTATCATCCAGAATCCCTTATTCACGCCATTTATCTCCCCTTCTCTCCCTCCCACAGGCGTTTGCAGTGAAGATGAGGAACGGCTCGTCCGGGATCTGTTTCGGGGCTACAACAAACTGATTCGACCCGTGGAGAACATGACACATAATGTTCAGGTTATGTTCGGTCTCGCCTTCATCCAGCTGATTAATGTGGTGAGTTGCTTGGTTTTTTTTTTTTTTTGATTTTTGTTGTTGTTGTTTTTGCAGATTTCGTGGGTTTTTTGTTGCTTGTGTGTGTGTGTGTGTGTGTGTGTTTGTTTCTCTCTCTCTCTCTCTCTCGCTAGTTCTCTCTTGTTTTTTCTATAGTTCGTTCTCTCGTTCGATCTCTCTCTCTCTCTCTCTCTCTCTCTCTCTCTCTCTCTCTCTCTCTCTCTCTCTCTCTCTCTCTCTCTCTCTCTCTCTCTCTCTCTCTCTCTCTCTCTCTCTCTCTCTCTCTCTCTCTCTCTTTGTCTTTCCCTTTTCCTCTTCATATTATTAGTATATAAGTTCTATTCAAAGAAAGCAAATTCACTGACAAATTCCAAAATGACATTAAAGGATATAAGAAAATGTTAGATAACATAACATACGGAATTTTGTTTGTGTGTGTGTGTGTGTCATATCTATTTATCTATCTATCTATCTATCTATCTATCTATCTATCTATCTATATATATATATATATATATATATATATATATATATATATATATATATATATATATATGTGTGTGTATGTATAATCATATCTAGACATAGGACATGTGTTAGTCTATGTCTACAATTAACGATGTCTTTCACAATATCTAGTGCATTCCCCTCCACTTGCAAGATCCACATTCAGCGTTACCAAAACAAATACCAATACTTAAAAGGGCATTTGGTATTCTTGACTTTTGAAGTGGAGGAAAGGTATGCGTGTACCTCTTGTCTCTCACTAGAATTACACTAAGTACCAAATATCTGACAGTGATATTTGGAATCCCTCACGTAGGATTTTAATTGCAATGGGATCGCTAATGATAGTGTATACAATATATGTATGTTTATATACTGTTTCAAAAATAGAGTCAGTTATTCTTTATTTGTGTGTGTGTGTGTGTGTTTTTGTAATAGATTAAATAGAGGTGGATAAAGGAAAGGAGAGAGAGAGAGAGAAAGAGAGAGAGAGAGAGAGAGAGAGAGAGAGAGAGAGAGAGAGAGAGAGAGAGAGAGAGAGAGAGAGAGAGAGAGAGAGAGAGAGAAAGAAAGAGAGAGAGGAGAGAAGAAACCAAACAGACAAAGATAATTAGAAAGAGCCAAACAGACCGAGAGTCCAAGCAACAGACCAAGGAGGAGACGAGGAGGGGGTCAGAGAGAGACAAACAGTTGAAACTCCGTGAATGTATGCGCCACCATGTTTTCCTTCGGGTTTTTATGGTAGATGGTATTAGATGGCGAGCCGGACAAGTTGACCGTGGCAGCTGTCGCCTTCTGCCTCAGAGCTCGGGATAAGGCCTCCGCCGAGCGATGGTCCTCTCGCGTCTCCCTCTCTCCTCTTCTTATTCGTCTTCGTCTTGTTCTTCTTCTTCTTCTTTTTATTCGTCTTTTCCTTTCTTTTCTATCTTCCTCTTCGTCTTCTTCTTCGTCTGATTTCTTCATCTACTTCTTCTTCGTCTGATTTCTTCATCTACTTCTTCTTCGTTTTCTTTCCCGTCTTGTTCTTCGACTTCTTCTTTTTCTTCGTACTCCTTTTCTTCTTCGTCTTCTTTTTCCTCTTCGTCTTCCGTTTCTTGTTAGTCATCGTCTATGCCTTATTCTTTATCTTCCTCCTCTTCTTCTTCCTCTTCATTTTCTTCATTCTTCCTCTTCACCACCTTCCTATTCTACATCTTTGTTTTGCTTTTCGGGATTATCATCGTCATTTTCTTTTCCTTCTTCCTCTCCTTCTTTTTTTCTATACCCCCTTTATCTTCGTTTTCCTTACTATCATCTTATCTACCTCTTCTTCCATATCTTCTAATCTACCGGCACTATCCTCTTCTACTTATGGATTAGAAATGAGAAAGTGTAAAATGCTACCTGTACAAATAGCAATGCATGAGGTAATTGTGTGTGTGTGTGTGTGTGTGTGTGTGTGTGTATGTGTGTGTGTGTGTGTGTGTGTGTGTGTGTTGTGTGTGTTCGTGTGTGTGTGTGTGTGTGTGTGTGTGTGTGTGTGTGTGTGTGTGTGTGTCTGTGTATGTGTGTTTATGTGGCATGCCCTTCTGTGTGTAAAAGAGAATGCTTCTTTTATGTGAGCGTGTCTTTGAAAGAGGCCATTTGTTTATACGAGTGTGTTTGTTTATAGTCAAGTAATAGGTAAGCCAAAAGAATAATGAGAGATAAAAAAAAATAGCCTGTCTTTAAATGCAGACTGTTCATCCCTTTGAGCCCAAACTGCAATTCCTGAACTTCAGTATAAAACGACAAAACTTTTGTAATAGAACTGAAGTTAATAGGTGAGTAAAAGATAATTTGAACTCTGAGGCTATAAAAGTACTTATTTCTATAAAGTAATATGGCAAAGAATGTGTTTTGACATCTTTAATATCTCTTTGGTACCTATGCATACACTTGATAAAAAAAAAAAAAAAAAAAAAAAAAAAAAAAAAAAAAATATATATATATATATATATATATATATATATATATATATATATATATATATATATATAGAGAGAGAGAGAGAGAGAGAGAGAGAGAGAGAGAGAGAGAGAGAGAGAGAGAGAGAGAGAGAGAGAGAGAGAGAGAGAGAGAGAGACAGAGACAGAGACAGAGACAGAGACAGAGAGAGAGAGTGAGAAAGAGAGAGAGAGAGAGAGAGAGAGACAGACAGACAGAGACAGAGACAGTGAGAGAGAGTGAGAAAGAGAGAGAGAGAGAGAGAGAGAGAGAGAGAGAGAGAGAGATGTATGTGTGTGTGTGTGTGTGTGTGTGTGTGTGTGTGTGTGTGTGTGTGTGTGTGTGTGTGTGTGTGTGTGTGTGTGTGTGCTTTTGTGTGTAAAGATATGATGGAGTTTATGAGTCATTTCGTGTCCCGTAACAGCATTCTATTTGCATACAGTCTTCATCCCTTGCCAAATATTATAATTCATATTGTCTCGCCATTTTTTTTTTTTTTTTTTTTTTGGGGGGGGGGGGGGGGCATGAAATAATTTCGTAACATTTCTGTAGATGTTTTTTACTTGAATTACTTGAAGTACAAGTGAGAAAAGGAGAGAAGTATAACTTTTTTAGTAATGTAAGAATGAGAACAGTGAATATCTCACAACATTTGATAAAACATAAGTGTTACTTTATGAATATATGATCATTTTTAAATCCTTTTTCTCTGTTTTTTTCAGAATGAGAAGAACCAAATTATGAAATCTAACGTTTGGCTGAGACTGGTAAGTATTATAAGTTTTATCTATGTTTACATCTTAACAAAAAAACACCTGCAAAGACATATTACCACACACACACACCTACACACACACACACACACACACACACACACACACACACACATATATATATATATATATATATATATATATATATATATATATATATATATATATATATATATATATATATATATATATATATACATATATATATATATATATGTATGTATGTATATATGTATATATGTATATGTACTCATTTAATCATGAATTAATGTATATGTATATATATGTATGTAATTATACACACACACACACACACACAAACAAACAAACACACACACACAAACAAACAAACACACATACATATGCTTGGTTGCGAAAAATGATTTACGAATTCGGAATCAAAAGTGAAAAGGATAAAAATATCACTTGTATTAATTACCATATGAAAAAAATGTGAATCAATAGATTAATTCATCCTTTTTTTATTGTATATCTTAGCATATAATGTTTCTCAAAATAGCTGATAAAATCATTCAGCGGACGTAAAAAATGCAAAATGGTAAAAAGGTGAATTCTAATGAAAAATTTTCATATGAACAATTCGCCACAATTTACTTGTGGTTTATGAATGATACATTCATGAACAGGGGCAGGGAGAGAATCACGGAGAGAGAATCACGGAGAGAGAATCACGGAGAGAGAATCACGGAGAGAGAATCACGGAGAGAGAATCACGGAGAGAGAATCACGGAGAGAGAATCACGGAGAGAGAATCACGGAGAGAGAATCACGGAGAGAGAATCACGGAGAGAAAGAGAGGGGGGGGAGGGGGAAAGAGGGAGGGGAGGTGGGACAGAGACAGATACTGAGAAAGTGAGTGAGAAAGAGAGAAGGGGGTGGGGGTAGAGAAAGAGAAAGAGAGAGAGAGAGGGAGATAGATAGATAGATAGATAGAGAGAGAGAGAGAGAGAGAGAGAGAGAGAGAGAGAGAGAGAGAGAGAGAGAGAGAGAGAGAGAGAGAGAGAGAGAGAGAGAGAGAGAGAGAGAGAGAGAGAGAGAGAGAGAGAGAGAGAGAGAGAGAGAGAGAGAGAGAGAGAGAGAGAGAGAGAGAGAGAGAGAGAGAGAGAGAGAGAGAGAGAGAGAGAGAGAGAGAGAGAGAGAGAGAGAGAGAGAGAGAGAGAGAGAGAGAGAGAGAGAGAGAGAGAGAGAGAGAGAGAGAGAGAGAGCAAGAGAGAGGGAGAGAAAGAGTGAGAAAGAGAGAGAGAGAGAGAGAGAGAGAGAGAGAGGGAGAGAGAGAGAGAGAGAGAGAGAGAGAGAGAGAGAGAGAGAGAGAGAGAGAGCGCAGACACCGAAATGTGGCAACAGAGACTGTGCCGGTTGTCAGAGAATTCAGACCACTCTCACCAGAGTCAGGGAGCAACGGCAACCCAGACTCACTATGGCAAACCTTACCGCATCACAGCTTTCTATTGGAGTTTCATTTCGCTGATTTTCTTTTTTTTCACTTTTTTCTCGTGTGTATGGGGGTGGTAGAGGGGGTTGTATATGAATCTTGTTGGGTGTATATGGCTCATTTTTGATACAGTGTTTGTTTTTGTTTTTTAATGTGCTTGTATGTGTGTGCTGATATTTAATTCGCCCTCCCGCCCCCCCTTCTCTCCACCCCTAAAAAAGCTGGAAAACGAAGTAATCTGGTATTATTCACCTTATTTATTCTTCACTTGTTCATCTCTCTGAAAATAACTCATACCTGAAACATTGTTCATATCAAACAGAATTATTCCATACATAACATAACCTCGCCGAAGCGCTCGGAATTCCACCGTAACTTC
>BOPN01001664.1:102885-107885 GCA_017312705.2 Penaeus japonicus
GAGAGAGAGAGAAAGAAAGAGAGAAAGAAAGAGAGAGAGAGAGAGAGAAAGAGAGAGAGAGAGAGAGAGAGAGAGAGAGAATCCGAACGGGCAAACAACATACAATATAAATTAATCAAAGAAATGCAAATCACTAATGTATTGCGAAACAGAAACAAAGGGAAAGAACAAGAACAAGAAGAACAAGGATAAAATTCATGCTGACGTTGCCGCTATAAATTTGGCTTTGTTAATAGAGACGACCGTGCGAAGTCAGCGGGAGGCAGCCCGATTCCGAAGGTCGTGCTTCAGATTATTGTTCGAGAGTGGTCGTCGTCCTTAATATCGACGGAAGCATATTATTTTTACATTTGTTTGGCTGTTGTATTTTCGAGTTGTTGTATTTTGTCGGCTGCGGAATGGGGGTTATGTTAAGACTTTCGTGTGGTTAATGCTAACCGAGACTTTTTTTTTTTTGACTGTTTTATTGCGATTGTATTTTGACTTGTGTTTTTGACGATGGTATGTTGACTGCTGCATTTTGACTATTTTACCTAGCTATTGTGAACCCCGACTAATTCAGTCAAATTTAGGGAGAATGAGTATAGGTCGTAATTCCAAAGAAAAGGAGCGGGGAAGGGGGCGGTAAGAGGCAGGGAGGCAGGGGCAAGGGGCTGGGGTAAGGGGCTGGGGCTAGGGGCAGGGGGTTCGTAAATCGGCGATGGCCCAAATCCAAAGTGTCGGCCGTGCACCCAAGAGACGATCATTCACAAAAAAAAGAGGGAGGGGAAAAAAATACATTCAAGTTTAGTCACCGTTGCCGGGCAAGTCGAGAGATCTCGCTTTATTCTCATGCAATATCGGATATGCATATGTGAGGAGAATGTGTGTGTGTGTGGGGGGGGGGGGAGGAAAGGGGGAGGGGTGAAAGAAGGGAAGAAAGGTAAGGGGGAACAGTGAAATAGGAGAGAGAAAGAAGGAAGGGAGGAAGAGGTAAAGGGGGGGGGGGGGAGATAGAAGGAATGGAAACGGGAGGGGTGGGGGGTGAAAGGAGGGAGGAAGGGGAAGGGGAAGACGGGGGGGGGGGTGGATAAGAGAAAGAGAGGGAAGAGAGGGAGAGAGTGCCACAGAAGGAAGGGAGGTGAGGGAACAGAAGAAGTGGAAGGAGGAAAGGAGACATAAGAGAGGATATAGAGGGAATATGTGTGTGGGGGGGGGGGGGGGGGGATGGAAAGGAGAGGAGAAAGGAGAGGTGGGGAGGGAAGAGGATGGAGGGAGGGATTGAAAAGGGAAGGAGTGATGAAGAGACAGAAGGAAAGAGAAGCAGAAAGGAAAGAAAGAGAGAGTGACCCATAAGAAAAAAGAAGAAAAAGGGGAAAGAGAGAAAGAATGGAAGGAGGGGGATAGCAAAGGAAGAAGAGGGGAGGAATGATCTAAAGATATATATAGAGAGAGAGATGATGCAGAAGAAAAGAGGAAAGAAAATAAAAATCAGAAAGGAAAAAAAAAAGATTTCATAACCATGGAATCGAAAATCTAATAACATGGGATTTTAAGTAAATTAAACAGACTGACAGACAGGCAGGCGGGTAGGCAGGCAGACCGACCAAAAGATAGACAGACAGACAGATAGATGGACAGACGGACAGACATACAGGCAAACAGACAGACGGACAGACAGACGGACAGACAGATAGACAGACAGACAGAAAACCTGAGAGCAGAACTCAATAAACAGTTCACGGAAGGGCGGACATAACTCAAAATCGAATCGGTGACGTAAATTCAGGAACCAACCAACTGCACGTTTGTTTTTCTTTTCTAAAACAGGGCTTGCAAAAATCAACTTCAGCCACCTAGTTACGTTTCGAGAATTGCTTGATGCTTTGAGCAAACAAGCACTCCATCCTTGGATCAGCTCTCGTGTCTTCTTTGTTGTCTTTCCCTCTATTCTCTTTCTCTGTTCTCTCTCTCTCTCTTTGTCAGGAAGAGTAGGGAACGAATAAGGAATGACTGGGAGATAAGACAAAGATACAGGTAGAAGTTTGAGAGGTAGGAAGAAAGGGCGTGAACGGTAGATAGGCAAATAAAGAGAGAGAGAGAGAGAGAGAGGGAGAGAGAGAGAGAGAGAGAGAGAGAGAGAGAGAGAGAGAGAGAGAGAGAGAGAGAGAGAGAGAGAAAGCAGATAATGACAGAGAGCGAAAAAAGACGGAGACAGAGAGGGGGTGGGGGAGAAACAGAGAGAGATGCAGACAAAGACACAATCAGATAGAGTAAAAGGATGAATCTACGAAAGGCGAAGGGTGAAGAAGAGCCTGGGGGTAGGGAGGGGTGGACGGGGAAGGGGGGGGGGGCGACACGTGTAAGGGTAATGTGTCCCTTGTGGTTTTCTAACATGTTTCCTCTCCGTTCTCGCTGACTCATGGCTGTGTTTAATGCAAATTTATGTGTATGTGCACTTTATGTGTGCGTGTGTTTATGTGTGTATGTGTGTGTGTGTATACATGACGCTAGATGGGAGAATGTATGTTCATGGCAAGGGGATGCGGATGTATAAAAGTGGATCTCTGTGTCTTTACGTGTATATCGTATATCCCAATCCTCGAACATCGAAACCGAACTTCCAGATAAGATAAAAGTATTTTCGCTATAAATAAGAAAGGAAAAAAAAAGAGAAAAGAAAATGCAAGACCTGGACAGAACGGGTCTTCGGACATGGCCACTGCGAGGCTAAAAGACTTGCCCGAAGGATTTCATGAAATATGCCTTCGTCTGCCCACTGGTATGAGATCCCGAAGTAGATTTTCATTCGTTTTCAGGACCTTCCATTTTGCTTATGGCGCGGAGAAGGAATGGCTGAGAAAGCGTAACTCGTGGCCAGTCGCTTTCAGCTCTTTTGCTTAGTGACCGCTGTCTTGGAATGCCTTTCCCCACTCGCTGCCTCCCTCTTTCTTGGCGTGTGCTCTGTGTCTGTCTCTTCAAGTTTCTCTGTCTCATTCTTCCTGTTTTTTTTTTGTTTTTTTTTTGTTTCTCTCTTTCTCTCTCTCTTTCTTTCTCTCTCTTTCTTTGTTTTTCTCTTTCACACACACACACACACACACACACACACACACACACACACACACACACACACACACACACACACACACACACACACACACACACACACACACACACACACATATATATATATATATATATATATATATATATATATATATATATATATATAGTCATTATATCCCTCGCATCTCTGACAAGATGCCGAGTTAAAAACAGAGCCTAATTACCAGCACACTTTCCCCCAAATGGAGAGACTCATCGGCCTATCTAATGGAATACCCATCGACGACAGCCACCGATCTGGACAGCGACACGCCCCTTATCCCTCCCCCCCCCCCAGCCCCACCCCCCCCCCCCACCCTTGAACGACAAACAACAACTAGAAGACTAGGACAGAGGCTGATAATTTTTTTTCCTCTCTCTCTCTTTTTTCCTAAGTTTCCCCTTTTCTGCCCATATTGGGTTTGGAATATTTTTGGTTTGGTTGCTTGGCTTTTTCTTTCTTTCTTTTTTTTAAATTCCCTACCTAGTTTATTCTTTATTATTTATATATATATATCTTTTTTTTATGGTCTGTATTTTTTGTTTTCTTCTTTCTTTTCTTCTTTCTCTTCCCCTTTTTTTTTTTTATCTTCTTATTCTTTTTTTTATCTTATAATTCTTCTTTTTTCTTTATTTTCTTCTACAACTGCTCCTCCTTTTTTCTTTCTTCTTCTTTTTCTTCTCCCTTTTTGTCTCTTTCTTCTTCTGCTTCTTCCTTTACTTCTTCTTCTTCTTCTGCTTCTTCCTTTTCTTCTTCTTCTTCTTCTTCTTCTCCTCCTCCTTTTGTTCGTCTTCTTTTGCTCTTGCTCTTCTAGCATTCTAAATTTTGGGATTTCCTTTGCATTCTTTTCTTAATGATATTGCTTTTCATTCAGAGCTTTTTTTTTTTTTTTTTTTTTTTTTTTTTTTTTTTTTTTTTTTTTTTTTTGGGGGGGGGGTGACCTTTAGCTTCATTTCTTCAGATTCCTGATTTTGTATCTCCCTTTTCTCCTTTGCTTTACTTCGCTACTTCCCTCACTCCTACTCCAACTCCCTTTCTTCTCCCCTCCTCCTCTTCCTTCCTTCCCCGTTTCCTTTTCTTCTCCCTCTTCCTATTCCTTCCATCCCCTCCTCCTCCTCCTCCTCCCAATCCTCCCTCCTACCCCTCCCCTTTCCCCTCCCTACTCTTCCCCCCCCCTCCCCTTTCCCCTCCCTCCTCTTCCTACTCCTCCTCCTCCCCCCTCCTCCTTCCCCCCCTCCTCCCCCCCTCCTCCTCCCACTTCTTCATCCTCTTCGCCGACATCTCCTCCTCCTCAAATCGCCTGCCTTCACTTCCCTCCTTCAGCAGTAAGTCAGCCGAGAGCCCCGTTACTGTCTCTTGCATCTAAAACCTTTACTTTCGCGGCGACTTTATGAGGCCACATACACTAACCACACTTCCCCTTCCTTATCCTATCCCCTTATCCTATCCCCTTATCCTCCCTCCCCCCCTCTAACCCTTCCCCCTATATATTTATCCTCCTTCTTTCATTTCCATCACTCCCTCTTTCCACAATCTTCATTGCTTTATCCTCTCCTTACCCTCCCTCCCTCCTTCCTCCTTCCTATCTCTCTTCTATAAATAACCCTTGCTTTTCCCTTCTCCTTTCCCTCTATCTCTCATTCTCTCTCCCTTTTCCAGGATCCTCTCCTTGCCTCTCTTCCCTCTTCCTGTCTCCTTCTTCTCCCTTTTTTATCCTTACTCCCCCACCTATCCCTTCCCCCCATACCCACCCTACTTTTAGCCCCCACTGAGAAAGAAAGAGAGAGAGAGAGAGAGAGAGAGAGAGAGAGAGAGAGAGAGAGAGAGAGAGAGAGGAAGAGAGAGAGAGAGAGAGAGAGAGAGAGAGAGAGAGAGAGAGAGAGAGAGAGAGAGAGAGAGAGAGAGAGAGAGAGAG
>BOPN01001664.1:125385-130385 GCA_017312705.2 Penaeus japonicus
AGAGAGAGAGAGAGAGAGAGAGAGAGAGAGAGAGAGAGAGAGAGAGAGAGAGAGAGAGAGAGAGAGAGAGAGAGAGAGAGAGAGAGAGAGAGAGAGAGAGAGAGAAAGTGAGAGAGAGAGCGCGGGAAACCGAAGAGAGAACGAGTGTGTGTGTGAAATAGAGAGAGAGAGAGAAAGTGAGAGAAAGAGGAAGAGAATGAGAGAGAGAGAGAGAGAGAGAGAGAGAGAGAGGAAGAGAATGAGAGAGAGAGAGAGAGAGAGAGAGAGAGAGAGAGAGAGGAAGAGAATGAGAGAGAAAGAGAGCGTGAGAGGGAGAGAGAGGAAGAGAATGAGAGAGAAAGAGAGCGTGAGAGGGAGAGAGAGGAAGAGAATGAGAGAGAAAGAGAGCGTGAGAGGGAGAGAGAGGAAGAGAATGAGAGAGAAAGAGAGCGTGAGAGGGAGAGAGAGGAAGAGAATGAGAGAGAAAGAGAGCGTGAGAGGGAGAGAGAGGAAGAGAATGAGAGAGAAAGAGAGCGTGAGAGGGAGAGAGAGGAAGAGAATGAGAGAGAAAGAGAGCGTGAGAGGGAGAGAGAGGAAGAGAATGAGAGAGAAAGAGAGCGTGAGAGGGAGAGAGAGGAAGAGAATGAGAGAGAAAGAGAGCGTGAGAGGGAGAGAGAGGAAGAGAATGAGAGAGAAAGAGAGCGTGAGAGGGAGAGAGAGGAAGAGAATGAGAGAGAAAGAGAGCGTGAGAGGGAGAGAGAGGAAGAGAATGAGAGAGAAAGAGAGCGTGAGAGGGAGAGAGAGGAAGAGAATGAGAGAGAAAGAGAGCGTGAGAGGGAGAGAGAGGAAGAGAATGAGAGAGAAAGAGAGCGTGAGAGGGAGAGAGAGGAAGAGAATGAGAGAGAAAGAGAGCGTGAGAGGGAGAGAGAGGAAGAGAATGAGAGAGAAAGAGAGCGTGAGAGGGAGAGAGAGGAAGAGAATGAGAGAGAAAGAGAGCGTGAGAGGGAGAGAGAGGAAGAGAATGAGAGAGAAAGAGAGCGTGAGAGGGAGAGAGAGGAAGAGAATGAGAGAGAAAGAGAGCGTGAGAGGGAGAGAGAGGAAGAGAATGAGAGAGAAAGAGAGCGTGAGAGGGAGAGAGAGGAAGAGAATGAGAGAGAAAGAGAGCGTGAGAGGGAGAGAGAGGAAGAGAATGAGAGAGAAAGAGAGCGTGAGAGGGAGAGAGAGGAAGAGAATGAGAGAGAAAGAGAGCGTGAGAGGGAGAGAGAGGAAGAGAATGAGAGAGAAAGAGAGCGTGAGAGGGAGAGAGAGGAAGAGAATGAGAGAGAAAGAGAGCGTGAGAGGGAGAGAGAGGAAGAGAATGAGAGAGAAAGAGAGCGTGAGAGGGAGAGAGAGGAAGAGAATGAGAGAGAAAGAGAGCGTGAGAGGGAGAGAGAGGAAGAGAATGAGAGAGAAAGAGAGCGTGAGAGGGAGAGAGAGGAAGAGAATGAGAGAGAAAGAGAGCGTGAGAGGGAGAGAGAGGAAGAGAATGAGAGAGAAAGAGAGCGTGAGAGGGAGAGAGAGGAAGAGAATGAGAGAGAAAGAGAGCGTGAGAGGGAGAGAGAGGAAGAGAATGAGAGAGAAAGAGAGCGTGAGAGGGAGAGAGAGGAAGAGAATGAGAGAGAAAGAGAGCGTGAGAGGGAGAGAGAGGAAGAGAATGAGAGAGAAAGAGAGCGTGAGAGGGAGAGAGAGGAAGAGAATGAGAGAGAAAGAGAGCGTGAGAGGGAGAGAGAGGAAGAGAATGAGAGAGAAAGAGAGCGTGAGAGGGAGAGAGAGGAAGAGAATGAGAGAGAAAGAGAGCGTGAGAGGGAGAGAGAGGAAGAGAATGAGAGAGAAAGAGAGCGTGAGAGGGAGAGAGAGGAAGAGAATGAGAGAGAAAGAGAGCGTGAGAGGGAGAGAGAGGAAGAGAATGAGAGAGAGAGAGCGTGAG
This sequence comes from Penaeus japonicus, assembly GCA_017312705.2. Lineage (NCBI taxonomy): Eukaryota > Metazoa > Arthropoda > Malacostraca > Decapoda > Penaeidae > Penaeus > Penaeus japonicus. The sequence goes on from BOPN01001664.1 coordinate 127,331, forward strand.
AGGGAGAGAGAGGAAGAGAATGAGAGAGAGAGAGAGAGAGAGAGAGAGAGAGAGAGAGAGAGAGAGAGAGAGAGAGAGAGAGAGAGAGAGAGAGAGAGAGGAAGAGAAAGAGAGAGAGAGAGAGCGTGAGAGGGAGAGAGAGGAAGAGAATGAGAGAGAGAGAGAGCGTGAGAGGGAGAGAGAGGAAGAGAAGAGAGAGAGAGAGAGCGTGAGAGGGAGAGAGAGGAAGAGAATGAGAGAGAGAGAGAGCGTGAGAGGGAGAGAGAGGAAGAGAATGAGAGAGGGCGAAGCGAATTGAGGTTGGAAAATGGGGCGCCGTTGACATAATTGGCAAGAGCAAGGGGCCGGAGGGCAATTAAAGTCACCGAGAAAGATTGTGGTAATAGCACGGGATGGTTGGTGCGGAGAGAGGAAGGAGGAGGAAGAGGAGATAGAAGAAGAGGAGGAGGAAGGAGGAGGTAGAAGAAGAGGAGGAAGGAGGCGGTAGAAGAAGAGGAGGAAGGAGGAGGTAGAAGAAGAGGAAGTATAAGGTAGAGAAGGAAGAACGAGGAGGAATAGGATGTAGAAGAAGAGAAGGAGGAAGAACAGGAAGAGGAGGTAGAAGAAGAGGAGGAAGGAGGAGGTAGAAGAAAAGGAGGAAGGAGGAGGTAGAAGAGGAGGAAGTATAAGGTAGAGAAGGAAGAAAGAGGAGGAATAGGAAGTAGAAGAAGAGAAGGAGGAAGAACAGGAAAAAGGAAGAGGAAGAGGAGATAGAAGAAGAGGAAGGATAGGAGGAAGGAGAAGATAGTAGATAGAAGAAGAGGATGAGGAAGGAGAAGGAAGAAATGGAGGAAGAAGAAAGAAGAGAAGGAAGAAGGAGAAGGAAGAGAAGGAAGAAAAAGGGAAAGGAGGATGAAAAGTGAATATGATAAAAGGAGGAGGCACATAAAGATAAGACGAAGAAGGAAGAGCAATCAGAAGATGCGAAGGAGAGAGGAAGAGGAAGAGGGGAGAGGAGAGAGGGCTTTCGATTAGAAGTGACCAGCAAAGGAAAAAAAGAAAAAAAAGATGAAATGACAGGAACGAAGGGTGAACAGGGAAACGGGAATAGGAATATGATTTAAGGAATGGGGGAATCCGTAATTAAGTAGTGAGTGATAGGGACCGGGAGATTGGGACTGAAAGAGAGAGAAAGAGAGAGAGAGAGAGAGAGAGAGAGAGAGAGAGAGAGAGAGAGAGAGAGAGAGAGAGAGAGACACACAGACACACACACACACACACACACACACATCAACGCACTTACACATTGCGCTCAAGAAACTTCATCTACGAAAAAAAAAAAAAAAAAAAAAAAAAAAAAAAAAAAAAAAAAAAAAAAAAAAAAAAAAAAAAAAAAAAACTCTAGGATAATTAAATTAATAAGAACCAACAAGGAACCCCGTACGCATATGGATGAATGAATCTTCAAATCAGCTGATTAGTTTGCCGAATATCAATGAGAAAGCTCCGCGCTGGGTCACGTGATGAAGACAGAGGTTCTCGCATTCATCAGATTAATCACTCCATTTGCGTGATATATTAGACTTGGGAGAGAGACAAAGAGAGGGGGGATGGGGGGGGAGGGATGGTGAGAGGTAGGAAGGGAGAGAGAGAGATGGAGAGAGAGAAGGGGAGGGGGAGGGAGAGGAAGAGAAGGAGAGAGAGAGAGAGGATGGGGGTGGAGATAGATGGTGAGTGGGAGGAAGAGAGATAGATAGGGATAAAGGCGCGGGGGTGGATAGCGAAATAGAGAGGGAGACAAATAGAGAGGGAGAGGAAGAGGGAGAGAGAGAGGGAGATAGATAGATAGATAGAGAAAGAGAGAGAGAGGGAAGGGGGAGAAAACGAGAGAGAGAGAGGGAGAGATTGACAGGGAGAGAGTAAGGCAAACATATTCTTTCTCTCTCTCTCTCTCTCTCTCTCTCTCTCTCTCTCTCTCCTATTCCTCCTTCTCCTTCTCCTTTTCCCTCTCCCTCTCTTTCTCCTTCTCCTTTTCCCTCTCCCTCTCCCTCTCCCTCTCCCTCTCCCTCTCTCTCTCCCTCTCCCTCTCTCTCTCTCCCTCTCCCTCTCCCTCTCCCTCTCCCTCTCCCTCTCCCTCTCCCTCTCCCTCTCCCTCTCCCTCTCCCTCTCCCTCTCCCTCTCCCTCTCCCTCTCCCTCTCCCTCTCCCTCTCCCTCTCCCTCTCCCTCTCCCTCTCCCTCTCCCTCTCCCTCTCCCTCTCCCTCTCCCTCTCCCTCTCCCTCTCCCTCTCCCTCTCCCTCTCCCTCTCCCTCTCCCTCTCCCTCTCCCTCTCCCTCTCCCTCTCCCTCTCCCTCTCCCTCTCCCTCTCCCTCTCCCTCTCCCTCTCCCTCTCCCTCTCCCTCTCCCTCTCCCTCTCCCTCTCCCTCTCCCTCTCCCTCTCCCTCTCCCTCTCCCTCTCCCTCTCCCTCTCCCTCTCCCTCTCCCTCTCCCTCTCCCTCTCCCTCTCCCTCTCCCTCTCCCTCTCCCTCTCCCTCTCCCTCTCCCTCTCCCTCTCCCTCTCCCTCTCCCTCTCCCTCTCCCTCTCCCTCTCCCTCTCCCTCTCCCTCTCCCTCTCCCTCTCCCTCTCCCTCTCCCTCTCCCTCTCCCTCTCCCTCTCCCTCTCCCTCTCCCTCTCCCTCTCCCTCTCCCTCTCCCTCTCCCTCTCCCTCTCCCTCTCCCTCTCCCTCTCCCTCTCCCTCTCCCTCTCCCTCTCCCTCTCCCTCTCCCTCTCCCTCTCCCTCTCCCTCTCCCTCTCCCTCTCCCTCTCCCTCTCCCTCTCCCTCTCCCTCTCCCTCTCCCTCTCCCTCTCCCTCTCCCTCTCCCTCTCCCTCTCCCTCTCCCTCTCCCTCTCCCTCTCCCTCTCCCTCTCCCTCTCCCTCTCCCTCTCCCTCTCCCTCTCCCTCTCCCTCTCCCTCTCCCTCTCCCTCTCCCTCTCCCTCTCCCTCTCCCTCTCCCTCTCCCTCTCCCTCTCCCTCTCCCTCTCCCTCTCCCTCTCCCTCTCCCTCTCCCTCTCCCTCTCCCTCTCCCTCTCCCTGTCA
>BOPN01001664.1:142885-160385 GCA_017312705.2 Penaeus japonicus
TGGAGGATGGAGGAGGGTGGAAAGTGGATGATTAAGGAGGAGAGGGTAAATAAGAGGAACGGGGAGGATGGAAGAGGAAGAAAAGGGTGGATAAGGAATAGGAGGATGGGAGATTGAGGATAAGGAGGGAAGAATGAGAAAGGTGAGGAAGAGAGAATGAGGAAGAACAGGAGAGAAGGGGAAGAGGAGGGGAGAATGAGGAAGAGAAGGAATCGGGTGAAAGAGAGGGAGAGAGATGGATAAGAAGGACAAAATGAGGAGGAAGAGGGGAGAATGAGGAGAAAAAGTAAGAAGAGAAGAAAATGAGAAGGATCAGGGGGCGAAGAGGAGGAGAGAAAGATAGTGCATGGAAGGAAAGAAGAACAGTTTATGGAAGAGTGAATGAGAAAGAGGAGGAGAAGGATGGACGAGGAGAAACAATGGACGGTGGATGGGAGAGGAGGAAAGGGAAAGAAAAAGGGAAGAATATTATGAAAAGGAAATAAAGGATGATAAAGGGATGGATTGTAAGGAAAGAAAGCGAGAAGGAGAAGCGAGAGAGAGAAAGAGAGAGGAAGGGAGGGAGAGGGAGAAGGCGAGGGAGAGGGAGAGGGAGAGGGAGAGGGAGAGGGAGAGGGAAGAGAGAGAGAGGGGGGAGGGAGGGAGAGAGGGAGGGAGAGAGAGAGAGAGAGAGGGAGAGAGAGAGAGAGAGAGAGAGAGAGAGAGAGAGAGAGAGAGAGAGAGAGAGAGAGAGAGAGAGAGAGAGAGAGAGAGAGAGAGAGAGAGAGAGAGATTGAGATTGAGAGAGAGAGGGGGGGGGGGGGGGTGTATGTTTGAGTATATTAGATAATGATTGTAATTAGATTAATTATTATAGACATAACGATCATATCATGGCTATTTGCAGACAACCAATGATAATGATGATAATTCCTTGGTCATCAGTCAATAAAGTATACTATTAAAATAATGAAAACATTTTCTCCTTATAGTCACTGATTCTTAGTCCTTATAACTTCAATATAAACCTTGTAAGTAGTCCCTTTATAAGTGCTTAATCCACATATCTACTGCACTGTGTATAACTTTCAAGACTGCCAATAAATGAAATTTACGAAATTTATATTCCAAACCTCATAATTCTCATTGGAAAATCTTTATAATTTGTTTTCACAATTAATTCAACAGAACTTCAGCAATCCTCATAGTCCTAAAAAGCTTCCTTATGAATGCCTCACAAATCTTCACTTCTGATCCACACTCCTGTTTCCTCATAATCTCCATAAAGAGTTTCTTAATAAACCTCACAGTGTTTATTCTTTTTAGAAATTGATTCCACTAGTTTTCACAGATCCTCATATTCCTAAAGAATAAACACTTCATGTTTCCCTCATGAACCGCCACGTCTGATCCAGACTCCTAGCTCCATCATAGTATTCTTCATAACACTACACCTCATCTTTTTCGCAGTTGATTCCACATTGTGAATAAGCCACCTCACGAACCCTTGCACCACCTCCCTTACCCCTTACCCTTTACCCATTACACCCCCTTACCCCTTACCCCTTACCCCCCCCCCCCAATCCTAACACCCCCAGAACCCCCCTTCCCTCCCTCAAAAAAAAAAGAAAAAAAAGAAAAAAATATATATATATATTTAAAAAAGCAAAATAGAAGAAAAGAGAGATAGGAAAATCTCCCACCACGACTGACGCTCCCCAATGCATCCTCCAGGTGACCCTCGGTATCTCCATTCTGCTCTCACTGGTTGTGTTCCTGTTGCTCGTGTCGAAAATCTTGCCCCCGACGTCCCTGGTGCTGCCGCTGATCGCCAAGTACCTGCTCTTCACCTTCGTCATGAACACGGTATCCATCCTCGTCACCGTCGTCATCATCAACTGGAACTTTAGGTAGGTTGGGGTGGCAGGGGGAGGGGTGAGAGGGGTGTTGATGGGGGATGGGGATGGGGAGGGGAGGGGTGGGTTGATGGGGTAGGGTGTGGGTGAGAAGGGGAGGGTTGAGGTGGGGATGGATGTATTTACAGTGCCGAAAGCTTCCTTGAATGTGTACTGTATGTATTAAATCATTATAAGTATATATCATATCATGATGTTATTGTATGTATTAATGTATTATGTATTATGTATTTTGTTATTATATGTATCATGTATTATGTTATCATATCATCATTTGTATGCATTATATCATCATATCATTACTGTATCTATTGTGTCATTACATCATCATATTTACGTATTGTATCATTACATAATTACTACACACATTATATATATCCTGCAAGCATATAAATCCCCCAGCCTCTCCTAAAGATCTCCTCCCACTCCTCCCCCAGGGGTCCGCGGACGCACAGGATGCCCAACTGGATCCGTGCTGTGTTCCTCAAGTTCCTGCCCATCATGCTGTTCATGAAGCGACCCCGGAAGACACGCTTGCACTGGATGAATGACATGCCACGTGAGTCGTCCTTGTCTTCCTTGCCCTTCTGGCTGCCTTGATTGATTGATTCTTTTTAGTGATTTGACATGGTTGTGTGTGTGTGTGTGTGTCTGTGTGTGTGTGTGTGTGTGTGTGTGTGTGTGTGTGTGTGTGTGTGTGTGTGCGTGTGTGTGTGTGTGTGTGTGTGTGTGTGTGTGTGTGTGTGTGTGTGTGCATATATATATATATATATATATATATATATATATATATATATATATATATATATATATATATGTATATATATATATATATATATATATATATATATATATATATATATATATATATATATATATGTGTGTGTGTGTGTGTGTGTGTGTGTGTGTGTGTGTGTGTGTATGTATGTATGTATGTATGTATATATATATATATATATATATATATGTGTGTGTGTGTGTGTGTGTGTGTGTGTGTAGGTATATACATAGTCACCATTCTATCATATCATCATAATGGATATCCTTATGGATTATACTGGATTTTTCCCTTTGCTTTCCTAATCCTAAGGAATTTCGACTATATTTTTCCTGTGGGTCGCATTAGACATATTCTGCATAATTTTTCTATATATTCGATTGCCTTTCTTCTAATTTCCTTATATGGGGAGAGTTGAAGAGGGGAATAAACACGCCTAATTCGACCACCCAAATAGCCCCAGCAATCAAAAGAAACAGGCGATAAAACACACTAGAGTAGCAATAACGACAGTAATTCCTCATACTTTATACAAACGTACACAAACCCACTCAAAAAAAATCACTCCCATAGCTATGGTTTCCTCTCTGCACTTTCCAGCTGCCATGGTAGATCCCCAAGTGACAAACAACCCTATCCGTCTCCCTCTCACAGCTGGCGTACCTCCTCACCACCACTTCGGCTCCCCGGAACTTAACAAGTCCACGAGCAAGATAGAGCATATGGAATTGTCTAGTCTTCATCATCCAAACTGCAAGATTAACCGGGAGGTGAGTTGTGCCTCCTGCAACCGGATGACTGTTTCTTTGGCATCCTGGGAGGGTTGGTTGTAGGAAGTAGTGTTGGTATTTCTATTGTTGGTATCATTATTATCGTTATTATTGTTGTTGTTGTTGGTATCATTGTTATTGTTATTATTATGATTATCATTCGTATCAGTGTTATTACCATTGGTGTAATTATACTCATTATTATTTTTTTATGATTAATGCCATAATAAGTTTTAATTATTATTGTTATTATTATTATTGCTATTATTATTATTACTATTATTATCACTATCATTATCATTATGCTGTCATTATTACTATTATTATCATTATTATTATTATCATCATTATCATTATAATCATCATCAATTAGTATATATTTTTGTTGATTTTCATTTGATTAGTTTACAGTTATTTTATTATTTTTTATATGGAAAGTATCGTTCTTTTTGTATCCGTTCAATATACATAATACATAATCTTTGTTTATTACGCAACAATTCAATTGCAGGTTGATTCTATTTTTCCTAACTTTAATCACCTCCAGTGCTATTTGTTCATGTCAAAAACATTTACTTGCATTTATCACTTGTTAATTTACATACGTCTATAATTTGATCACCTCCAACTACAGTTTATGTTTGTCCGTCCTGTTCAGGTGTGGCTTAGCATCAGTTAGTTCACATCTGTCTGTGACTTCTATATATATTGTTAGTTCACATATTTCCTTCATTCAACCCACATGAACCAACCAAACCAAAGTGACCAACCAACAATAATCTATAAAATAAAAGCAAGCAACCCTATGAGTCAACACAAGATCACGATTGCGTAGTCTCCACTGTTGCAGATGCCTCGACGCGAGTCTGAGAGTTCAGACTCGCTGTTCATGACTCCTGAAGCCTATAAAGCCACGGAAGCTGTAGAGTTCATCGCCGAACACTTGAGAAACGAGGACGAGTACATCCAGGTGAGTCGCTGGAGACAATACTGGCCCGAGAACTCATTGTGGGAGGGAGGAAATAGGGTCATTGATGAAGGGAGTAGGATGATGAGTTGGGGAAGCGTTTATAAGTAACGATCTAGTAAAGTGCAAAGGGGTTTATTGATTGGTGGATTAGTCAGGAGTTGAATGTGAATGTCAGAAATACTGTTTAGCAATATATAGTGAAAATGACTTATTGCACTATATTATTGGAACTTGGAAAATTCCTTAAGCAGGCGATATGACATATGAAAATGAGTGTCAAAGTTATTTACTTGAAGGCATAGTATTCAATGAACTAAAATGTATTTTTTTCAAGAGTCACTCCGAAAATCAGCTAGTGCATAGCACTCTCCAGATATAAACATATCCTATAACCCGTGTTGTACTAATTTGGCCTTTATTCCCAGGTGCGGGAGGACTGGAAATACGTTGCCATGGTGATCGATCGGCTCCAGCTTTACATTTTCTTTGCAGTCACCACAGCAGGCACTATCGGAATTCTAATGGATGCCCCGCACATATTTGAATACGTAGATCAGGATAAGGTTATTGAAATGTATAGAGGGAAGTGAAGTGTTGTGTGGGTGGTCTGTGTGTTGGCATTCATGTGTATAATGTAAAATTTGGAAACAAGTCATATAAAAGGAGAAGAAAGAAAAAGAAAAGAAGGGATGTGGAGGTCAATTTTGAAGAAGAATTTTTGTTTGTTCAAATCCATGATGATAGATATGTCTTTTGATTTTGAGATTTGATACCGAGATGATAGTATCTCGAAGGGTATCGTCTCTGTCAATGCTGTCTCTCTCTCACACACTGTCTATCTGTCTCTGTCTATCCATCCATCAGTCTACCTATCTCTATCGCTACGGCAGAGATGGTAGAAAAGGACATTTTCTTCGCGAGAGCAAACAGATAAAAAACAATTGAAGAAAGAAAGGAAGTGAGACGAAGAAGAAGAAAGGTGTTATGGGAGAGAGAGAAAAAAGAAAAAAGAAAGAAAGAAAGAACAACCGACGAGGAATCTTCGAGCCAGACGAAGGACAGCGAAGCGGTCCCCAAGAGAAGCGGACGTCCTCGCCGCCATCATCTCGGTGCCGACCTTGCTTGCTTGTGATCCTGGCTGTGTGTCTCCCCCTCGTCCCTGCAACCAACAGTATTTCGAAGTCTTCGGGTCTTCACGACGTTCGAGGTGGACTTCTCAAGATTGTTTTTTTTTTTTTTTTCTTGGAGCTCATGTGTGTTTAGAAAAATAGATACAATGGCGCTAAAGAGAAGGACGAAGGAGAAAACTATAGAAGAGAGCAGAGGAGTAAGGCCAAAGGGTGCACCGTGAAGGAAAGAGAAAGTGGGGCGACCCGAAGTCAAACAGTCGCCCACGAGCTTCCTTATCCTCCCTGAGGTCATACACTTGTACACACACTTTATATACACACAAGTATACATGGACAAATACACATTTTTGACATGCAAACAGAAATTAATGGTTATAGATACACGTTACATGACTTGTGTTGTGAAATGTGATGTAGAAAAAAACACCTGGATTTGGGAGCTGCAGGTTATAGTGTTCAAATTTCATAGTAGAGATCGGAAGGGTATCATTATGTTCAGAAAAGACGCACATGTCTGCATGATATTGTGTGTGTGCGTGTGTGCGTGGTATATGGTATGGTGTGAGAGAAAAAGCGACAATTGCAGACATTGAAACTGTCAGACTTTGATCAGAAAGGAAAATAAAACGGAATGGAATTTGACTGATTGATACACAGGAAGATAGATGATATTATAAAGAAAAAAAAAAAAAAAAAAAAACAGGAAGAATGAAGGGAAATAAAGGACAGCAACATCATAAAACACAAACCCACTTGATCACGTGATTATATACCTTTGTTTTCTTCGTATTGTCCTTAAGTTTTGTCTTCGCGCATGAGTGAAGCCAGCCACCGAAAGTGCGTTTGGATGCCGGAACAATCAGGATTATGGAAATAACGAGTAAGTGAGAGAATTATATAAAAAGAACACTTAGATATTTGTAGTTTTCATAGGTGCGAACATAGTAACATGTTTCATATGTTTACATATATAAAAAAGATATAGGTATTAAGTCAATTTGTATGTGAATTATACATGGTTTTAGAGTTATGCTCAAAATGTTAATATATCATTACCGACAACCCTCTTTTGAGAACCGGAGGAAATGAACCAAATGTGGAGCTCCCCCTCCCCCTCCCCCCTTGAGAGAAAAGAGCTTCGGTTCTTCGCAAGGGATGAAGCTTTGCTGCACCCAGAGCTTTTGTCTTTCCAGAGGCTACTATGGGCAATAGAATATTATTTTACCCATGAACTGTCTGTTGCCTCGCTCACAAGTATTAGGTGCATTTCCCCAAAACCTTTTGATTTCATCTTCTTTCTCTTCTCTTTGAGGCTTTTGTTTTATTGCTTTTTTTGTCTCTCTCTTTCTTTTATTTTCTATATGTACATTTCCTAGCATAACCTGTTCTTATGGAGCTTGCTTATCGCTTCACTTAATGTTCCACATGGAATTAATTACAAATATTTTTAGATGGGAAAAAAATATCAACAGAAAATTGATAATATGAGACATAATAAGCATTGTATTATATTCTCAATCCCTTAAAATGTAAAACCTTATTGTTTCGCCTTTGTCATTTAGTTTAAAAAACAAATGTTACACCTTTGAGAAGGCTTCTAAAATACCCTTTTCTAGATTAGGAGCATTCCGCCAATACTTTCTTGTTTAATCTCTCACTTTCTCTCTCTCTTTCTCTCTCTCTCTCTCTCTCTCTCTCTCTCTCTCTCTCTCTCTCTCTCTCTCTCTCTCTCTCTCTCTCTCTCTCTCTCTCTCTCTCTCTCTCTCTCTCTCTCTCTCTCTCTCTCTCTCTCTCTCTCTCTCTCTCCCTCTCCCTCTCTTTCTAGATGATAGATTGATGCCGATTTCATTTTCATTGATATGATTTGTGCGTATCAACATTTCCATCAGCGTTGTGCAGTTTCTCGGCTAGTTTTAAGTGGTACTAAATAGGTTACGGGTACTGGATTTTCCTACAATGCCACGGTACCTTCTACTGCTAAGAAACACAACCACCATTTTCATTTCGTTGCGTTTTCTTTTCGCCGCTTCTTCTTTGGGTCATTTTGTTTCATATGTGTGTATATATAAATAGGTGTGTGCGTGCGTGTATGTATGTATGTATGTATGTATGTGTATAGATATATTCACATGCACACACATACATCGGCGTGTGTATGTGTGAACTCTCAGGTACACACACACACACACTCACACACATTTTTCTCTTTGTATCTATGTATTGTAAGTATGATTTTTGTTTTCCGTTTCCCCATAATGTAAGAGTTCTAAGTAAGGATATGTTTGAATGCTTCTATTGAGGAAAAATATCTGTGTGACTTCCTGATAAAAGAAAACACAAGTATGGTTCTACTGACCACCAGCTCCCTGAGATGTGACGCTTCTCTGCTCTTCTTGTTGGTTAGTGGAATCAAAATGAAAATCTTTTTTTTTTTTTTTTTTTTCTTTTTTACTTCTTGTACCCCTTTTCCCCCTCCAACCTTTTCAACCCCCCCCCCACCTCCTTCATCTCCTTCTCCGTTTTCCTCCACCTCATTCTCCCTTTCCCCCCACCTTCTTTTCCCTCTTCTCCTGTCTTCGTCTCCCTCTCCCATCCCTTTCCACTTTCCCCCAACTTCTGCCCTATCCCCCCCCCTCTTTCCTCCCTCTCTTCCTCCCTCGACCCCTCCTTTTCCACCCTTCCCTCCCACCCCTCCACCCTTTCCTCCCACCCCTCCACCCGTTCCTCCCACCTCCTTCCCCTTACCCCCTCGACTCCCTCGACCCTCCCATCCCACACCCCCTTCCCTACATCCCCCTCTCCCCCTTACTGCGTCTATTGTCCCTTTGTTTGTTATGATGCAAAAGAGTAAGACGAAAAAACAAAACAACTTGGAGCTGATAGATATGAAAAAAAATTATGTATATATATACACATGAGCTCTTTCTTTGTTGTGTGTCGTGTTTGTTTGTTTGTTTGTGATGAAAATGTCTTCAAAAGTAAGTTGGGAGATCAGGAGATATTTATTATCATCAATATTATGATTTAGTATTATATATATATATATATATATATATATATATATATATATATATATATATATATATAATATATATATATATATATATATATATATATATATATATATATTATATATATATATATATATTTTATATATATATATATATATATATATATATATATATATATATATATACATATATATATATATACATATACATATATACATATACATATATATACAGATATATTTATTCATTTATTTATCTATTCATATATATATATATATATATATATATATATATATATATATATATATATATATATATATATATATATGCATTGTTTAGGATGAATGTATGAGATTGAGAAGGAGAAGAAAAATAACCACAACTTCAATCACGTTTTATTTTATTTTATTTTTTTTACTTTCTTTGTTTTTGAAAGGTTTCCAACTCAACGTTACTGGAATATCTCGAGGTATCTCAGTAAGTCCACAGAAATGATAATTACGATGAAGAACGCAGTACACATCACTCGTCAACTATAAAAGTATAATGTTATGAAGTTCCTTGAAGTTTTCACCCACTGTTTTCCTCCGCTTCATCCCAGCTGTGTGGTTTTCAGCACTGAACTATTTTGATACTGTGTAGATGAGACAAAACGAATATTGTTTACACATAGTAGGATAAAAAAAAGGAAAAAAAAAAACAAATAGTAGAGAGTACTTAAGTGCTCTGGAATCTAAAGAAACTTGTGAAGTTCTAGGGAGACTTTGGAAGTCCTCTGCTGAAGCAAGAGGCAGAGATGAAGAAGAAAAACTCGAAGAGGAAGGTGATGGTAATGGGAAACTTAGTCCTATTGCTGAACTTGTATTGTGTCACTAAGTTCATGTTATCATTTTTGTACTTTCATTATAGAAAACTTACTCAGAATTTTATATATACATACTATACATATACATATAAACGTACATACATTTTGTTTGTGCATATACAAACATACATTTTTAAAAATGTGTATGAATAGGTATATGTGCATGGATATAAGTGTACATGTATGTACATATATATATATATATATATATATATATATATATATATATATATATATATATATATATATATATATATATATATATATATATATATATATATATATATATATATATATATATATATATATATATATATATATATATATGTAAGTATGCATGTATGTATATATGTATGTATGTATGTACAGTCTCCACCCGCCCCTACCGTCTACCCAAAGTCGCTATCAAAAGGGTTTTAGGAGACTTCCTTTTTAGACTTTCCTGTGGGACTCTCCTACGAGGGTCGAGACTCTCCCCCAGAGCCTTGACTGCAGAGGCTCTCTGTCCCTCAACCTCCCCCACCCCAGACCCCCTCCCCCTCACACACAGACGCGACTCAAGATCCCTTTGTAACACCAGTCCCTCTGCTGTAACAGCTGATGGTGTGGTTTAGCCCGTTCCCGCGCTAAGCGCCGCTCATATCATCACACGATGATGATAGAAACAGGACGAAAAGAAATCGACACAAATGGAACACGACAAAGAAAAAAATAATATATTTACAAAAAAAAAAGATGTATTCTTCCCTATAATTTTTTGGTCACATTTACTTGTATTTGCTTATTTTGTATTGAGCATGAGTGAGTAGGTTTTCTATAACAAAAAGAGTCGATATATACTTCTCGCCATGTACGCTGTATATGCTATAAAAGGCTTTCTAATTTAGAAATAGGTTTATTATCTAGTGTGTTTGTTTATTAGGACAACTATCGAAGAAAATAATAACTTAGTGATTGTAGAATTCTGACCCAAATTATTTACCTTTTCTTTCACTCCATTTATTGACCATCCATTTTCTGATTTACATAGTCAACGTTGTTGTTTCTTATGTATCAGGTCTATATATATGGACGTCTGGAACCCACTCTAGCAAATTTTCCTCTCCCGTTTCTCCTTTCGCCTCTGTCCTCATACACCATTTTTTTATTTGTTTTAAAGAGTTCTAGACTTGCTGTTTTCCATCATTGTACTTTGTTACTATTTAGATACATTATTTACACTAAAGTTCCGCTCTTAATCTTACTTTTTCGATATGGATTCGAAGATCTAATAAGATACACACACACACACTCGAGTATCGTGAATAGCGATAGAGGTCGATTATACGATTCACTTTTTTTTTCTGGTGAATGAATCCTCTTGTGAATTTTATTCTTTTATCCTTCAGAAGGAGGACCGACCTCTGAGCAAGATACTAGGTCGAATTTCAGATCCTATTCAGAGACCTTGTTCATTAGTATTTTATCATTTATAATTGCATCTTATAAGCTTTTTCCTTTTTTTTTATTATCAACCAATAGTTAGGAAGCCATAAACACTCCCATTTCATTTTGTCATGGAAGATAAAGCTTCTTCTTTCCGATTTTCAAATAATCTCTCACCCCTCCCCCCAAAAGAGAAATAAGAAGCCGAGAATCAATCAATAAATATACATATATACCCCTAACATCTGCATAGTCCTCCTATCATTCTTGGCTTTATTAAGAAGTATTAAATTTTATTTTTTTGTGTGTTTTTCGAGTTTTTCGAGTCCGTGGCGAGTGACAAGTGACAAAAGGACAATCAACGCCAATGTTTCATCGATCTATCTATATATAATGATCGAATTCTTTGAGTCAAGAACATAATCCAATGACATAATAATTTTCTATATTTGTTTTTGTTTACTCTTCATATCTCTTATTACTATAATTATCTTTGACATTTGGTTTAAAATATCTTGTCAGCTCGCTGCATTCTATACTTGAACATTAAAATATTCTGTACTTTTCTTTCTTATCCTCTTTATCCCACTTTCCTTTTATTTTTATTTTATCGTTTCTCCTTTCTTCTCATCCGGGTTATCACGCCGTCCTTCACCTGACCTCACAGTGGCAGTCTCCCTCACAACTTGAACTTAAATAGAAAGAAAAACACACACACACACATAGTTGAATTTTCAGTTAAAGAAACATGTTTTCCAAGCTATACAAGAAAGACATATTTTCACAAACTTTCGAACTACTAAGCATTATATAGCAGGGCTAGTACTGGTACTGTCACAATTGCTAATAATGCATTTAGATTTTCTGTTCCATAGTGCTAATAGAAGGAAAAAAATGGTTGCATTTCTTTTTCGTGAGAGACTCGTTACCTGTGAGGCCTAAATGACATCACACACATAACTATCTTTTTTCCTCCCCACACTTTCCTCCTAAACAGATTGCTAAAAGATTCTAGCGACTGGGATAGTTTAATTTCGCGTTTCTAAACTATTCTTCTATTCCTTTTTTTCTTCTTTCCTTCTCCCTATCTTTTTTTTTTTTTTTTTTTTCATTCGTTCCACTCCATCCAAATCATCTCATCCTTTCCATCATATATTCCATATAGATTTTGTTTTTCTTCTTCCCTTTCCTCAACTTATTTTTTCCTCCTCTTGTGTTCTCTCTCCTATTTCTTTCGCTCCTCCCTCCCCCCTTCTGCCTCTTTTACTCTCCCTCCTCCCCCTCTTCTTCCACTCCCCCCTCCTCATCCACTCTTCCACCTCCTCCCTCCACCTCCCTCCTCCATGGAGACAATAGACAATTCCGGCCGATCACTCACACCGGAATCAACTGTTCATATATCAAGTTGCAGATTGTTCACACGAGTCAACGCGGAGTCTCTGCATACCTCCAGCGATGTTAATGTTTTATGTACTCCGATTCCTTTTCGTTTCCTGTTAACCATAGAATGGATATGTAATTATTTTCCATTATAACTCGTTTCTTATATTATTTCTATATTACTGTAGAGCGCATGAAAAAATAGTGGGCTTTGGTATTATACTACATGGATATCATAAGACAAAAAAAATGCTATCTCTGTTCATCAAGTTTGCTGCGTGATGGGAACTCAGTGCTCAAAGATTTCCTATTTTCCCAAGCCAGTGGTCCCGACGCACATGTGGTGGTCCCGTTGCACAGGTTTATATGGAGTGTGTGCGTGCTTCCCGATGCTTCCCGGACCAGAAGTAGCGACTCCTGGGTTTCCTCGCCTCCAGCCCTTCAACGCCCCCCCCCCCCCCGTTTCCCTCCTGACTTACTGTAGGAGTGTGCTCGCTCGCACGCACGCACGCGAGCACGCAGAGTTCGTGGACCAAGGATGCGTGAATCGTGGTTCGAAGCGTAGTGAGTCGGATTTCGCCCACCAGCGCTCTCTTGTCTCCGAGCTCTAGCGTCAGATGTCCCTGTCATTGTTGTTATTTTCTCTCCCATTTTAGGCCTGGCCCGTTTCCTTTCATGTCATTTTTCCCCGGCGAGGAAGCCCAGATAGTACTCGAGCGGGCCCCTTGCCCTAACTCACACACAGAATAACTGGAAACTCAAGTGACGAGACGATGCCGAGGAAATGGAACAAGATGGACCGAGCGAGTGAAAGCGAAAACAAGTCACATACCAAGAGCGTAGTAAGAACATATATAAAGAATATATAACCTGACTAAAAAAGGGCAAGAGGCGCTCTCGACAGCAGCTCTCATCCAAGAAGTCCTCCCAGGCTACAGCTGCAGGGCGTATCCCCAAGTCCTGCGGCTGGGGCGGGACGACTCAACTCCCGGCTTGGCCACCGTCACGGCGCTTACTTGCCGCTCCCGCTAGGCACTATTCTAGGGACGTAGGAGAACAAGGATTTTGTATAGTGTATATAAACTACGTTGTTTTAAGCAATAAAAGCTGTTTAAGATATGTGATTTGTTTTATTGATGCTTATCCATGATTGTGGATGTAACTATAAACATGTAACGTATATACATATATACTATATATATATATATATATATATATATATATATATATATATATATATATATATATATATATATATATATATATATATGTAAGTATGCATGTATGTATATATGTATGTATGTATGTATGTATGTATGTACAGTCTCCACCCGCCCCTACCGTCTACCCAAAGTCGCTATCAAAAGGGTTTTAGGAGACTTCCTTTTTAGACTTTCCTGTGGGACTCTCCTACGAGGGTCGAGACTCTCCCCAGAGGCTCCTTGACTTTGCAGAGGCTCTCCCTGTCCCTCAGCCTACCACCCCCAGACCCCCTCCCCCTCACACACAGACGCGACTCAAGATCCCTTTGTAACACCAGTCCCTCTGCTGTAACAGCTGATGGTGTGGTTCAACCCGTTCCCGCTAAACGCCGCTCATATCATCACACAGGTAATTAGAAACAGGACGAAAAGAAATCGACACAAATGGAACACGACAAAGAAAAAAATAATATATTTACAAAAAAAAAAGATGTATTCTTCCCTATAATTTTTTGGTCACATTTACTTGTATTTGCTTATTTTGTATTGAGCATGAGTGAGTAGGTTTTCTATAACAAAAAGAGTCGATATATACTTCTCGCCATGTACGCTGTATATGCTATAAAAGGCTTTCTAATTTAGAAATAGGTTTATTATCTAGTGTGTTTGTTTATTAGGACAGCCTATCCGAAGAAAAATAATAACTTAGTGATTGTAGAATTCTGACCCAAATTATTTACCTTTTCTTTCACTCCATTTATTGACCATCCATTTTCTGATTTACATAGTCAACGTTGTTGTTTCTTATGTATCAGGTCTATATATATGGACGTCTGGAACCCACTCTAGCAAATTTTCCTCTCCCGTTTCTCCTTTCGCCTCTGTCCTCATACACCATTTTTTTTATTTTGTTTTAAAAGAGTTCCTGAACTGTATTTCATCATTGTACTTTGTTACTATTTAGATACATTATTTACACTAAAGTTCCGCTCTTAATCTTACTTTTTCGATATGGATTCGAAGATCTAATAAGATACACACACACACACTCGAGTATCGTGAATAGCGATGGAGGTCGATTATACGATTCACTTTTTTTCTGGTGAATGAATCCTCTTGTGAATTGTTATTCTTTTATCTTTCAGAAGGAGGACCGACCTCTGAACAAAATACTAGGTCGAATTTCAGATCCTATTCAGAGACCTTGTTCATTAGTATTTTATCATTTATAACTGCATCTTATAAGCTTTTTCCTTTCTTTTATTATGAATCAATAGATAGGAAGCCATAAACACTCCCATTTCATTTTGTCATGGAAGATAAAGCTTCTTCTTTCCGATTTTCAAATAATCTACTCACCCCCTCCCCCCAAAAAAAAAGAGAAATAAATGAAATCAATCAATAAATATACATATACCCCTAACATCTGCATAGTTCTCCTATCATTCTTGGCTTTATTAAGAAGTATTAAATTTTGTTTTTTTGTGTGTTTTTCGAGTTTTTCGAGTCCGTGGCGAGTGACAAGTGACAAAAGGACAATCAACGCCAATGTTTCATCGATCTATCTATATATAATGATCGAATTCTTTGAGTCAAGAACATAATCCAATGACATAATAATTTTCTATATTTGTTTTTGTTTACTCTTCATATCTCTTATTACTATAATTATCTTTGACATTTGGTTTAAAATATCTTGTCAGCTCGCTGCATTCTATACTTGAACATTAAAATATTCTGTACTTTTCTTTCTTATCCTCTTTATCCCACTTTCCTTTTATTTTTATTTTATCGTTTCTCCTTTCTTCTCATCCGGGTTATCACGCCGTCCTTCACCTGACCTCACAGTGGCAGTCTCCCTCACAACTTGAACTTAAATAGAAAGAAACACACACACACACACACACACACACACACACACACACACACACACACACACACACACACACACACACACACACACACACACACACACACACACACACACACACACACACACACACACACACACACACACACACACACACACACACACACACACACACACACACATACACACATACACTCACTGTTGCATTTTCAGTTAAAGAAACATGGTTTTCAAGCTATACAAGAAAGACAAATTCATGCAATAAATATTTTCACAAACTTTCGAACTACCAATCATTATATAGCAGGGCTAGTACTGGTACTGTCACAATTGCTAATAATGCATTTAGATTTTCTGTTCCATAGTGCTAATAGAGGGTATGAAAATGGTTGCATTTCTTATCTCTTTTTCGTGAGAGACTCGTTACCTGTGAGGCCTAAATGACATCACACACATAACTATCTTTTTTCCTCCCCACACTTTCCTCCTAAACAGATTGCTAAAAGATTCTAGCAACTGGGATAGTTTAGATTCGCCTTTCTAAACTATTCTTCTATTCCTTTTGTTCTTTCCTTCTCCCTATCTTTTTTTTTTTTTTTTCATTCGTTCCACTCCATCCAAATCATCTCATCCTTTCCATCATATATTCCATATAGATTTTGTTTTTCTTCTTCCCTTTCCTCAACTTATTTTCTCCTCTTGTGTTCTCTCTCTTTTCTATTTCTTTCGCTCCTCCCTCCCCCCTTCTACCTCTTTTACTCTCCCTCCTCCCCCTCTTCTTCCAATTTCCCTCCTCATCCACTCTTCCACCTCCTCCCTCCACCTCCCTCCTCCATGGAGACAATAGGACACCTGGCCGATCACTCACACCGGAATCAACTGTTCATATATCAAGTTGCAGATTGTTCACACGAGTCAACGCGGAGTCTCTGCATACCTCCAGCGATGTTAATGTTTTATGTACTCCGATTCCTACTTCCTGTTAACCATAGAATGGATATGTAATTATTTTCCATTATAACTCGTTTCTTATATTATTTCTATATTACTGTAGAGCGCATGAAAAAATAGTGGGCTTTGGTATTATACTACATGGATATCATAAGACAAAAAAAATGCTATCTCTGTTCATCAAGTTTGCTGCGTGATGGGAACTCAGTGCTCAAAGATTTCCTATTTTCCTGCCAGTGGTCCCGACGCACATGTGGTGGTCCCGTTGCACAGGTTTATATATGGAGTGTGGTGTGGCAGCCCGATGCTTCCCGGACCAGAAGTAGCGACTCCTGGGTTTCCTCGCCTCCAGCCCTTCAACGCCCCCCCCCCCCCGTTTCCCTCCTGACTTACTGTAGGAGGTGCTCGCCGCACGCACGCACGCGAGCACGCAGAGTTCGTGGACCAAGGATGCGTGAATCGTGGTTCGAAGCGTAGTGAGTCGGATTTCGCCCAACAGCGCTCTCTTGTCTCCTGAGCGCTCTAGCGTCAGATGTCCCTGTCATTGTCGTTATTTTCTCCCATTTTTGGCCTGGCCCGTTTCCTTTCATGTCATTTTTTCCCCGGCGAGGAAGCCCAGATAGCAATTTCGAGCGGGCCCCTTGCCCAAACTCACACACAGAATAACTGGAAACTCAAGTGACGAGACGATGCCGAGGAAATGGAACAAGATGGACCGAGCGAGTGAAAGCGAAAACAAGTCACATACCAAGAGCGTAGTAAGAACATATATAAAGAATATATAACCTGACTAAAAAAGGGCAAGAGGCGCTCTCGACAGCAGCTCTCATCCAAGAAGTCCTCCCAGGCTACAGCTGCAGGGCGTATCCCCAAGTCCTGCGGCTGGGGCGGGACGACTCAACTCCCGGCTTGGCCACCGTCACGGCGCTTACTTGCCGCTCCCGCTAGGCACTATTCTAGGGACGTAGGAGAACAAGGATTTTGTATAGTGTATATAAACTACGTTGTTTTAAGCAATAAAAGCTGTTTAAGATATGTGATTTGTTTTATTGATCCATATCCATGATTGTGGATGTAACTATAAACATATACTGTATATATATGTGTATATATATATATATATATATATATATATATATATATATATATATATATATATATATATATATATATACACACACACACACACACACACACACACACACACACACACACACACACAGACACACATTACTATTATTATTATTACATAA
>BOPN01001664.1:170385-175385 GCA_017312705.2 Penaeus japonicus
CTCTCTCTCTCTCTCTTTCTTTCCCCTCTCCATTTTCTCTCTCTCCATCCCTGTCTTTCTCTTTCCCTCTCTCTCTCTATTTCTCTCTCACTTGCCCCCTCTCTCTCTCACTTGCCCTCTATCTCTCTCTCTCTCTCCTTTCTCTCTCTCTCTCTCTTTTTCTATCTCTATCTCTTTATCTCTCTCTCTCTCTCTTTCTCTCTCTTCTCTTCTCTCTCTTTCTTTTTCTCCTCTCTCTCTCTCTCTCTCTATCTGTCTCTCCCTCTTAAAAGCACTGTACTCTATACAATGCATTACTTGTAACACCGTATCTGAGAACAAATGATTAAGTTCTATTATTTTATAAATATATAACTGTATATGCATCTCTGCCATTTATATTAAGCTTTCTTTGCTACATGTATAGCCATATTATTATCATTATTACTATTAATACAGGTCAATATATGCATTCATCTTGCATGTATGACCAGATAAACAATACCTCCGACCCATTCATCCTCACGCTAACATACTATACTTCTTCACTCCAACACAGATAAGTTTAACATGCAATAACACACACAAAGACATGAAGGTCGCTGATGCTTTCTTCCTCCCTCAATTCTGCCGACTCGAATCCGAGCGACTCACCATCCGCCCATCCCGTCGTTTTTTGTTTGATTACCTTCCACGCTTTCAGTCCTTAGAACCTGTGTCACTGTCGTTTCCCACTGTTGATGTCTCGATCCCTGATGTAAATATCAGAATGTTACCCAATTTCACTGATCAGCCTGATTTCTTCGACTTCATACCCTCTCATCACGTCACCTTTGGATTTCCTGTTCTATCAACCCTCGTCGGCATCCTCCTTGTATTTGCCGCGTTCTGTATTTTTCGTAGAAATGTTATAAGGAACCTCAACAACAAGGTTTCCGAGCCTGTGAGTGCTAGCCATCCCGTAGACCAGCACCCAAGAGCGATGCTCCTTTTCTTTTGTTTGTTCTTTCTGTTCACTATTATACTGCTTGCTTTGTTGTCATTATTCAGACGTTACTTATTTTCCTTGCCTCTCATGTTCACTGTTTTTCCTTAGCTCACTATTATGCTATTTATTTGTTGTCATATGTACTGTGTGTTTGCCCGGCATTTACTATTTTTTGTATTATTGAATTAATTTTCTCATAGAACACATTCTCTCATGTTCAATATCTTACTCTATGTACTCTCACTATACTGTGTTCTTATATATGCCCATATATGTCAGTGTTTGCATTATGTATGCGATACTTACTGTTTATGCTATGACTTTTATATATGTGTTATAATATTTTACTTAGCTAGTTGTTTGTGATTTGCATTTACTCTGACATACCAATCTTCTGTTGTGTCTGGACATTCCCCTGTGGAAACATTCCCACCTAGATTATATAACCCAGGCATTCGGCGGTCTGATTCTACCGAATCAAATATGGTAGTCCAGGTCGCCGTCGTCATGTAGGGACGTCATGTAAACAAGCCTACGGGCCCGAATATAAACGCTACCCTTGGTGAGTCTCACCAGACAAGGAACGCCAAGGGGACGGCAAAGATATTCTGTGTTGTAGCTGCCAAGAATAAAACCCTGTTAACCTGAACCTTCGTCTGGACTTCTCCTCGCTACCAAGGTGTCACCCTGACACCCCAACCTGAATTAGACTCTGTCGAGAAACGCCTGCTGACCGCATCTGTCGACTACCTTACACCTCTCCTCTTTCTGTGTGCCTGTCTCTCTCTCTCTTTCTTTCTTTCTCATTCTCTTTCGTTTTCTCTCTCTCTCTCACCCTCTCTATCTATCTTTTCTCTCTCCCTCTCTCACTTCTCTCTCTCCCTTCTCTTTTTTCTCTCTCACTCACTCACTCTCTCTCTTTCTTTCTCTCTCTCTATCTCTCTCCCTCTTCTCTCTCTCTCTCTCTCTCTCTCTCTCTCTCTCTCTCTCTCTCTCTCTCTCTCTCTCTCTCTCTCTCTCTCTCTCTCTCTCTCTCTAGCTTGGTCACTGGACCGATCCTCTGCCGCATTCCCAAATCACCGTCTCCGCCCGTCGCTATGCTGAGCATGGCTGCTCCTGCATATAAGTGTTAAAAACCTGTATATATCACTGAATAAATTAAGCTTGAGTATCACGCTTTTCATTCACCTTTATTTTTATGAAAAACATGATTAAATATAACTACTGAATTATATATTTCATTATTGTTGTTTTGTTTCTTTCATAAAATTGCCTAAAGCTTTCATGTCTCAGTAATATTATCCATCATGATGATAAAAAATATGCGGTTCCGGAAGCGTTCGTGGATGATACTGCATTATTTAAACAGTAATTTATACTTGTTATACTGTACAGTTAAAGTCGTCCCATGTCGGTATATTCGTAAAGTCAAGCCTATACTGTATAGTGGAGGGAACACATAATTAAGCAGTAGCAGGGTATACTCGTACATAATCAATGCAGCTTTGTCATTGTAGGTTAGTAGTGGTAATAATCACAATAAAGTCGTTGGGAATTCATAAACTGCTACAGACATTAATAAAAATAATGTAATGATTGTAATGATAATGTGCAGAATGCCAAAGAGAGTAAATATAGTTAGTTATAGTTATAATTAAAAAGTTAGAAATATATATAAGAATGTTATTCATTTTCCATGACGTAGTATCTAACAGAAGGAACCAAGGATGGATGAAACAAAATTAACATTGGTAACAGTTTTACTTCATCAACATCCATAAATACAGATCTCTTTTCTTCACAAATGAGATAAAACCATAAAGTATAAAGAGCTTGGTGAGAGATTGCCATCCCCAGTAGGGGCTCAGTCTGGGATGGAGACCTCTCAAGTCACAAGCTTGAAACTTAATACATGGGACTAAAACTCTCTTAGGAAGACATTAGATTAGCAATGAAAATAAGAGAAGGGTTGGTACTTATTTTCATATATCATCTTATCAAACTATTTTTTTTCTATCGTCTGTTATCTTTTTCTAAAAGATACATTACATAATCAGTTGTCGTAACCTGGTGGCTGCACCGTACCTCCGCTGAGAAGCTATGGTGGAGACACGATCGGATTCTCAGGACGAACTAAGAGAGACAGACGAGAGAACCGAAGATAAAGGCAGGGAGCAAGGGACAAGGGAGATATTGCCTTCCATTTTTTTCATTTACAGTTCGAATATTCTCTATTGACTGATGATACCGACGCATTCTAGGCGAAGGCAAAAAGCTTCCTACGGGTTCTGACCTACATTGCAGGCAACAGACCGACATGCTTTCCGGTGCATGTACTGAATATCCATTATAGCCATGACTCTATGAATTTATAAATCACTTCTGAAATAAAATGAGACAGTCAAAAGAAACGTAACCAGTCAAAGTATAAGGTTACCAGAACCATCGCCGTAGATTTCAAAGGGACGGTGAGTATGGTAAAGATAGCACTCCTATGATCATACAGAGATTAAATTCAAAGGTCAGTATCATCAAACCACCACTTTATAAACCATAAGTGGCCTTCAAGGTTGAGACCTGTTTAGATCTACATCCCTACCACTTTGGCCCATAAGATAACACATATTCAGAATAGATTCAATTCATTTCTTAGACATAAGTAGGATATAAAATTTGAAAAATATATAAACAAAACAATGGTACTAATCAAAAGGTAAATTAAATTGTAAAAAAGAGATAATTATAATGTGAGTGTGTCCCTTGTGTGTAAATGTGTCAGTATTTACTGAGCATTTGTGTACCTAATTCTCGATAATCATAGATCACTTTGTTAGTTTCTTAATACTAGGACATGGTCAAGGCTACGTGGGATTTTTTTCACATGATACAAATTAAATATATTGCACTTCTTCTTGCAGTACTCCTCCGTCTTTTGTTTTGAAGTAAAATTGATCTTTCGCAACACTTTCTAATGCTTTGATGTCGATTATTGCTTAGTGTCCTCAAATATAAGATCCTCGATAACAATGTTCTCTCCTTAAACTGTATAAGCTACAGTGGAAACTGATTTCCTTTTATCCTCTCTTGGCTGACTTGTGCATGCCAGGGACTTAAAGTTTAACCATATGTCCTCGACTGTTAATGTTTTACCTGCACTGTGAATGTGGAAAATGATTTTATGAGTATGAAAGAACACCGAGCATTGAAACCTTTATAGGGGCTCAAAAAATAAAATAGAAAATATCAGAAAGAATAGATGTATGTTTACGACGTCGAAGTGTTGGGGCACCTCAGGATCTTGGCGAAGGCTCTGCGGAAGTCGAGGTTGAAGATGGTGTAGATGACGGGGTTGAGGGACGAGTTGATGTAGCCGAGCCACACGATGAAGTTGATGACCTTGTCGTTGGGCACGGGGCACGACGGGCAGAAGGGCAGGATCACGTACATCAGGAAGAAGGGCAGCCAGCACACCACGAAGGAGCCCATGATGATGCCCAGCGTCCGGGCGGCGCGGCGCTCCTTCGACAGGGAGATCTTCTGTCGCTCCTCGATGAACTGGTGGATCTGACTGCCGTTCTTGGGGTTGATCCTGACCACCACGTCCACGTTCTTCTCGTCGAGCGGCGACGCGTCGTCCTTCGTGTGGCTCAGGTCCGAGGTCTCGGCGACGGCGGGGGGCGCCAGCGCGGGCGTCGAGGCGGTCGGGCGCCCCGCGGCCGCCGCCGCCGCCGCCGCCGCCTTCCGCTTCTTGCGCCGCTTCTTCTGCACCAGCTTCTTCTTGCAGGTGTCGCTGTATCCGTTGTGGCCGTTCTCGCTGAGCGCCGAGTCTTCCTCCCGCGGCGCCCGCGCCTTCCCGGCGGCGGGGATCTGGGTGAGCCGCGAGGCCTTGGCGCGCTCGCGCAGCCTCCGGCGCGTGGCCGTGAAGATCTTGATGTAGACCATCGTCATGATGAGCAGCGGGCAGTAGAAGGAGCCGGACGACGAGTAGATGATGAAGCCCTTCTCCTGCGTGAGGATGCAGGGCGTCTCGGAG
>BOPN01001664.1:218714-223714 GCA_017312705.2 Penaeus japonicus
TGTTTTCATTATCAGTACTATTGTTATTGTTATTAACATTGTTATTATTGTTATTACTATTGTTGTCGTTGTTGTTATGATCATTATTACTATTATTATCATTATTATTCTCATCATCACCATGATCGTTGTCATCTTTATCATTATGATCATTATGATGATTATTACTATCATTATCATCATTATTGTTATCATCACCATGATCATTATTATCATACTTTAAAATTGGCATTATCATTATCATCAATAGTGTTATCACCATTATCATGATCATTATCACTGTTTTTATTATCATTATTATTATTTTAATCATTATTATCATTACCATTATCATCATTATTACTATCATTATTATCATCTATTAATATTACCATTATCATTATTATTATCATTATCATTAATATGATCATTGCGAATATTACCATCATTGTCATTAGCATTACCATTATCATCTTGATCATCATCACTAAATTATCATCATCATTGCAATAACTATCATCATTATTATTATTATTATGATGATTATCATCATCTTTATTATAATTTTTTAATCAATTTCATTTTTATTCTAATTATGATCATCTTAATTACGATTGTCATTATTATCATTATCATTATCATTATTACAGTATCATTATAATCATAATATTTCTATGATCATTATGATCAATTACTATTAACATTATAATCACTATCATTTCTATTACCATCATCATTATTACTATAATCATTCTGATTGTGATTATCGTATCAAACTGGGAATTTTGTTTCTTTGTTGCAGCTCATCCTTCCACGACATTCCTTTGCATCAATCAGTCCAACATCTGCAACGTGTAGGCCTACATTAGATTGTAAAAAGTGTAAAGACAAATGTGAAAGACGTGTTTAACTGTCAATCAGTTTGTAAAAGGTATCGGGTTTTTCTTTAGCATATATATTCTTTATTTTTTTCTTGCACTATAAGGCCATTGAAAGTAAAAAGGTGAAATATGATCGTATGAAAAAGTATAAATAAAAATCCACAGCCAATGACCTTGAGCCGGCAGACAGCGTGGCGCCTCGAGAACAAAATGGCGGTCACAGAAAGGATGGTATTTGCTCTCGTGTTTTTCTCTCGTGGACTTTGAATAATTAAGCTACAGCATAGAGGGTTTCATCTCTCTCTCTCTCTCTCTCTCTCTCTCTCTCTCTCTCTCTCTCTCTCTCTCTCTCTCTCTCTCTCTCTTTCTCTCTCTCTCTCTCTCTCTCTCTCTCTCTCTCTCTCTCTCTCTCTCTCTCTCTCTCTCTCTCTCTCTCTCTCTCTCTCTCTCTCTCTCTCTCTCTCTCTCTCTTTCTCCCTTTCTTTTTTTTCTCTCTCTCTCCGACGATGTGACAGATACGAGAGGGAGAGAGAGAGAGAGAGAGAGAGAGAGGCGAGGGGGAGGGAGGGAGGGAGAAAGAGCGAAAGAGAGAGATAGAGAGATAGATAGATAGATAGGGAGAGAAAAAAAAGATAGATAGATAGAGAAAGAGAGAGAGAGAGAGAGCGAGAAAGTTATTAATTCCATAATCATCGGATCGTTATCATCAACCATTATTGTTATCATCATTATCATCCTTAATGATCTAAGTTAATAATCATTATCAAAATCTCGCCACTGACAAGGAAAAACAAACAAACAGCGATCACTCACTATAGCCGTTGCAGGATATTGCATTTGTTGCTTATCATTTTCATCATCATTATCATTACTATTAGTTATAGTATTGATCTCATTATCATTATTGTTACGTCATTATCACATCATTATCATCATTATCATCATCATTACCATTCATTAATAGTATTATCATAATAATTTTCATTATGATGATAGTGGTGATGGTGATGGTGATGATGATGATGATGTTAATGATGATAATGATGATGATGATAATGATGATGACGATGACGATGATGATGATGATGATGATGACGAGGATGATGATGATAATGACGATGATGATGATGATGATAATGACGAAGATGATGATGAACAGCAGGACCGCGTCCGATTCCCTTCATCCAGATGTGGATGTGATATCATCATTATCTTCATCATCTTGTCGTTATCATTATTATCAGTATTATTATTATTATCATCATCACAAATATTATCATTGTTTTTAGTGTTATCATTATCATCGTAATCATTATCCTTATTATTATCATTATTATCATGATCACTGTTATCATTATGACTATTATCATTATCATTATGATAATAATAATAATAATAATAATAATAATAATAATAATAACGATGATAATAGTTATTATTATCATTATTATTATTATTATTATTATTATTATCATTATTATCATTACTACCACTATTGTTATTATCATTATTATTATGATTACCATTATTATCATGAATATAATCATTATTATGATTATCATTATAATTATCATCATTATCGTCATCGTTATCGTCATTCGTCATCGTCATCATCATTATTATTATAATCATTTTCATTAGTTAGTTTTTATCATTATCTCCATTATTATCATTATCATTATAAACTCCTTTCTTATTATTACCAGCATTATCATCTCCATTTTCTTCACCTTAATTGTTATTCTGATAATCATAATCATCATTATCGTTGTTGTTGTTATAATCATCAGATATTGTTATCATTATCATTAATATTATCATGATTATTGTTGCTGTTAGTACTATCTTTATTAATGTCATTATCATTATTATTACTATCATCATCATTACTATCATTAGTGCTATCATTATTATCATCCCTATTACTATCATTACCATTGTTATCATTATCGATATCCTTATCTTTTTTGTTCTTATTATCATCTTCATTACTATTTAGTATCATCATAATTATCATCATCGTCATCATTATCATTACTATAATAATGATTATTATTATTGCTATAATTATCCTTATTTTTGTCTGTATTTTATTATCATCATTATTGATATCATTATTATTGTTATCATCATCATTCTCACAAGTATCATCATTCTTATCATTATTACTAAAATTAATTCCTCCATTAATATCACCAATTCCATCATCATTAATTCTATCATCATTATTATCATTATCATTACCACCCTTGATATTGTTATCATTTTTTCTTATATCTATTTTTGTTATTGTTATCATCATCATCAATATCACTAGTATAATCATTATGATCGTCATTATCATTTTCATTGTCCTTATTATTCTTATTGCAATTGTCATTGTTATCATTACTATCATCAGGGAAATGTAGAAGGTGAAGATGAACGAAAAAGAAAGAGTGCGAGTGAGAGAAAACGAAGAAGAGTAAACAGAAAAAATAAAGAAAGTGATTGAGTAGGGAGAGAGCAGGAAGTAGGAAGTAGAGAATGAAGGGCAGAAAGGATTAGGATGAGAAAGCTAAAGGGGACACTATGGAAGACGAGCCTAAGGATGAGGAAAGTAGGTAAAGGGGAGAATAAGAGAGAAAGAGAGAGAGAGTGTGAGAGAGAGAGAGAGAGAGTGAGAAAGAGAGACAGTGAGAGAGAAGAGAGATTCAGGTTTGAAAGGGGGGCGCAAAGTAAGAAATAGAGAATAGACATGTAAGGAACGAATCTGAAAATCTAAAAAAAAGAGAAAAAAAAGGCAAATGACGTTCAATCTCTTTCTCTTTTCTTCCTTCCCTCTCTCCCTCCCTCCCACCTTCCCACCATCCCTCCCTCCCTCCCTCCCTCTCTACATCCCTCTCTGAGCCACAACAGCTAAGCCTATACAATTTCATCATATCTTAAAAAAAAAGAGAAAAAAAACACAGAAAAGAAAAAAAGAGAAAAAAAAACACATACGGTATTTATAAACCCCTTTTGGATACTAATATCTATCTACCTATAGTGGTGTGAGCGGCAGAACGCTTAACATCTGATCGAAGGGTCCGCGTTCGAGTCCCCGCCACGTACATGTAAAATAATTATTTTCTCCTGTTGTTCCCTTTACTAATATATATTTACTTTCCTTTAGCCTATTTTTGTGGTTATTGTTTTTATTGTCATTATTATTGTCCCTATCAATATTGTCATGGTCATTGTGATTATTATTATTAGTAGTAGTATGTTTATTATTACCATTATTATTATCATTATTATTATTATTATCATTATCATCATGTTTATCATTACCATTCTTTATCATTGGCATTATCATTATCATTGATAGTGTTATCACCATTATCATGATCATTATCACTGTTTTTATTATCATTGTTATTATTATAATCATTATTAACATTACCATTATCATCATTATTATTATCATTATTATCATCTATTAATATTGCCATTATCATTATCATTATCATTAATATGATCATCATCACGAATATTACCATCATTGTCATTAGCATTACCATCTTGATCATCATCACTAAATTATCATCATCATTGCAATAACTATCATCATTATTATTATCATTATGCTTATCATCATCTTTATTATAATTTTTTAATCAATTTCATTTTTATTCTAATTATGATCATCTTAATTACGATTGTCATTATTATCATTATCATTGTTACAGTATCATTATAATCATAATATTTCTATGATCATTATGATCAATTACTATTAACATTATAATCAATATAATTTCTATTACCATCATTATCACTATAATCATTCTGATTGTGATTCATATCTGATTGGAATTTTTTTCCTTTGTTGCAGCTCATCCTTCCACGACATTCCTTTGCATCAATCAGTCCAACATCTGCAACGTGTAGGCCTACATTAGATTGTAAAAAGTGTAAAGACAAATGTGAAAGATGTGTTTAACTGTCAATCAGTTTGTAAAATGTATCGGGTTTTTCTTTAGCATATATATTCTTTCTTTTTTCTTGCACTATAAGGCCATTGAAAGTAAAAAGGTGAAATATGATCATATGAAAAAGTATCAATAAAAATCCACAGCCAATGACCTTGAGCCGGCAGACAGCGTGGCGCCTCGAGAA
>BOPN01001664.1:236214-238714 GCA_017312705.2 Penaeus japonicus
TATTACATTACCTCGGAAAATAGAGGAAAATACGATTCTTTGCCAACATGCTCTGAAAATAATTATAGTTATAATAATGATAATTATATTTTGATAACGATGATCACGACAATGATAATGGTAATAATGATGAAAGTGATGAAGATAATGATAATAAAAAAAAATAAAACTCATTCACACTGCGGTGGTGGGGATTCACGCGGTCTACCGACCTTACCACCATGTATATAGGAAAGTAGAGCGATAAGGGGCTATTTGAATGCAGCATGTCTTTTTTTCTTTCTTTCCTTCTTATTCTTATTAATCTTACATAATAATAACACATGTTTATCCTCAATTACTTTATATGAAACACTAAGACTCGCGAATAACTGGATTTTTGGATTTGCGAGCTGGCGAAGTTTTGAAAGGCAAATTCTGTGTCTTTTATTCCGAATAACGAATAAATTATCCTGTTCTGCTTAATTAGCAGGCTGTTACTACTGTCACCGTGAATGTCATTTTTTTTACTATTATTAGCTGCGGCAGGAAGAGGAATTTTACCTTATTCTTGCTTTTTTTTCTTGACTAAATCTATCGGCATCATTGAACGTTTTTTCCTGTAATGTCTATACTCTAAGAAGGATATGTATGTTAATATAATATTGATATAATATGACTTGCTGATGATAAAGCTAAATTCTTAATTGTAATGCGGACTAAACTCTACGGAGAGCCATCCCGTTTTGACAACTGACTGCGTGATTGCTTGATTCTTCCTTGCCTTTGCGTTGAAATCCCCATGACATTTGGAAAGTGGTATTGATTGCAACATTGCTTGTTCCTTAACATCATTTTACAGTTTGACACTATCCGTAACAATATGGACTTATTTCAATCTTATCAATGCCAAAGGAAAAATGGTAACAATTTACTAATACTAAGATTAATTAGTATTGCTTATGAATATCAGAATAAGGGTAATGATAATCTTGATGATATTCATAACAGGTAAAGATGATGATGATGAAAGTGATGAAACAATTATGAATAACAATAATCCTGATGACAAAAACAACAACAACGATAAAATTGTTGATATTAGAAATATTAATAATGATAATGACAATGATGATATTAGTGATAATAATGATAACAATAACATTAAAGGGGTATTAATGATAATATTAGAATATTAATGATAATATTAATGATAACGATTATGACACTAATGATAATGATAATAGTGACAAAATTTTTTATATCATAATAATAATGATGATAGTAATAATGACAATGTAATGATACCAAAAATAAGGATGATGATAATAATGACAATGATGATAAAACAATGACAATAATGATACTGATTATAGTGATAATAATAATAATGATGATAATGATGATAATAATAATGATGATAATAATGATAATGATAATAATAATCATAATAATGATGATGATGATGATGATGATAATAATAATGATAATAATGATAATAATAAAAATAAAAATAAAATAATAATAATAACAATAATGATAATAATAATAATAATAATAATGATTATGATAATAATAATAACAATAATGATAATGATAATAATAATGACAATAATAATGAAAATGATAAGGATACTACTGATAATGATAAAAGTGATAATAACAATAGTGATGACAATATTAACGATGATAATAACAATAATTTTAAAAAATAATAACAATAATGATATTGATACTAGTGATAATGATAACAACGACAATAATGACAATAAAGTAACAGTAATAATAATGGTAATAATAAAAGTAGTAATAATGATAATGATAGTGATGAAAATGATAATGGTAATAATTAAGGATGATAATGATAATAAGAATGATTGTAACAATAACAGTAAGAAATAAGGATAATGATAATAATAATGATAAAAATCATAATAGCAACAATAATGATCATAAAGGTAATAGTAATAGCATTGATAATATTAACGGTAATGCTAATGATGATGATGATAATAATGATACAAATACAAATTAATAATAACAGTAACAATATCATTATAATGAAATAAAAATCATTCCCTCAGAGTCTCTAGGATGATAATAATGACAATGCGAATGATAGATAAAAAAAGATAATAAAATAAAATATATAATAATCAATAAAAATAAAAAATAAATAAAAATGATGATGTAAACCGAAAGAAATGAACCAACAAGCAACATTTCCAGCGAAAGGTCATTAAAGGTCATCCGCTTATTATCAAGGTCATTATCATCATTACTCTTGTTTCTGTTATTATCATTATCATCATTACTCTTCTTTTTTTATTATCATCATCATAATCATTGTTATTACTACTATCATTGCGATGGTTATGACATTATTAATGAATGTGATAAAAATAGAAATTATGATATTAGCAATATCAATGATAATAATGATAATGATAATTTTGATATTAATGATAATGAAAATGACAAAGACAATGATTATGATAATGAACACGAAAATGATGATTAT
>BOPN01001664.1:271214-274535 GCA_017312705.2 Penaeus japonicus
TCTCTCTCTTATTCCCTCTGTCTTTCTTTCTTTCTTTCTCTCTCTCTCTCTCTCTCTCTCTCTCTCTCTCTCTCTCTCTCTCTCTCTCTCCCAGTCACTGGACTTTTCCCTCTCCCACAGTCACTAGACTCTCACTTTCTCTTTCCTCCTCTCTCTCTTATTCCCTCTGTCTTTCTTTTTCTTTCTTTCTCTCTCTCTCTCTCTCTCTCTCTCTCTCTCTCTCTCTCTCTCTCTCTCTCTCTCTCTCTCTCTCTCTCTCTCTCTCTCTCTCCCAGTCACTGGACTTTTCCCTCTCCCACAGTCACTAGACTCACTCTCTCTCTTTCCTCTCCCCCCCTCTCTCTTATTCTCTTGTCTCTTCTTTCTTTCTTTCTCTCTCTCTCTCTCTCTCTCTCTCTCTCTCTCTCTCTCTCTCTCTCTCTCTCTCTCTCCCAGTCACTGGACTTTTCCCTCTCCCACAGTCACTAGACTCACTCTGTCTCTTTCCTCTCCCCCCCTCTCTCTCTTATTCCCTCTGTCTTTCTTTCTTTCTTTCTCTCTCTCTCTCTCTCTCTCTCTCTCTCTCTCTCTCTCTCTCTCTCTCTCTCTCTCTCTCTCTCTCTCCCTCTCCCAGTCACTGGACTTTTCCCTCTCCCACAGTCACTAGACTCACTCTCTCTCTTTCCTCTCCCCCCCTCTCTCTCTCTTATTCCCTCTGTCTTTCTTTCTTTATTTATTTCTCTCTCTCTCTCTCTCTCCCTACCTAAGTTGAAAATACAACAAGGATCAGAATCATTGTAATCAAGTTCCATAAAATTCGTATCTAGGATGAAGAGCACCAAATCCCTTTGCCCAGTTTACATGTGGACTGGAATCTTAACAATGTCATATAATTATCCACTAATGTATTCAATGTACCATGAATTAGATAAACCACTTACAAATTAGCCAGTGAAACCAATAAGTGTATTCACTACAACACCTTATATGTTGTTTATAAACACTCAGAAATAAATTTTCAACTGTAAAATCAACAGGCATATATATTTACAGCAACATATGCTATAAGTAACACTCTAACTAGATCTTTATAGTAAATAGGATGCATATAACACTTATATATGTATGTTGTATATGTAAAAATTACAGCAATATTCATTACATATGGCATTCACCAAAATAATCATAGCAACATATATCTTATATTACACTATCATAAAAGTATAGTTGCAACATGTGCTATAAATAACTCTCACAAATAAAAGAGAGAGATATGTATATATATATATATATATACATATATATACATACATATATATATATATATATATATATATATATATATACATATATATATATATATATATATATATATGCACACATATATATATATATATATATATATATATATATATATATATATATATATACATATATATATATATATATATATATATATATATATATATATATATATATATATATATATATATATATATATATATATATATATACATATATATATGCATGTATATATATCAACTTCAGCTAACTAATAATTCTCCCCCAAAACACATGACGACCTCTAAAACTTCTCCCACCTTCATGGAGGCAAGACCGGTGGTCCCAACGACTTGGTGTCTGCGGCTGTCCCAGTGGAAGGCGACCCCGACCTGTACATGGCCGTGGCAGGGAAAGACCTGTCGCTCTTCCGGTGGTCGGTCTATGACCCCGACGACCACAACACGACCGCGAAGGCTATCCACACGACCAGGGACTTTGGCTTCAACGATGCCAAGTGCGACCCTCAAGGAAGACTTTGGGCGGGTGAGTGGGGGCTTGAGTCTGGGGCGCTGTTGGGATTGTTATTGGTAGTGTTGTTGTTGTTATGATGTGTTTCATCGTCGTTGTTGTCATTAATTTCATCGGTATCGCTATTATCACCACGCCATCATCACCATCATTATCACCATCATCGTCAACATCACCACCATCATCATCACCACCACCACCACCATCATCATCATCATCATCATCACCATCATCATCAACTAGATCTTTTTTTCTATTTTTTCCGATTACCTAGAAGTTAAAATATTTATCATCCAATAATATAGAAAAATTAAAATCTCAAAATACTGAACTAATGTCAAGAGAAACAATTTGTTATTCTTCTATTGCAAAACGTAATGAAAATGAAGTAAATATTTTACACATTTTATGAATATGCACAGATACAATAATTGTATACATTTAAAAATTTTGCACTCAAATAACGGTGTTTCGGAGAATAATTTTATTTTAACCCACACCTTGTACTTCTTAGCGGGAGCGGGGACACTAAGAATCTTTTACGATATTTTGAAGATTAATTTTTAGTATGCACTTTGAGATGTTGTATTTAAATGCCGATATATTTAAAAATGAAAAAAAAAATATATAATTCCGCGCTCTGTACCCCTCAGCAAGCACGTTGTTTTTGTGATTTTATAAAAGATTTTACACTCAAACTACGCTATTATTTTTAAAAAATCAAAATTTCACCAAACACTACACCCTAAACCAATCATCAAACACAGCCATTTCCAACCCTATAATACCCTACACTCAAATCCCACCACATTTACGAACAACAAAATTCCTTTAACCCCGCGCCCTCTTCCCCTTTATAGGCACGGTGGCGCCATTGGAAAAAGACGCTGTAGCGACGGAGGCTGACGCTGCCGGCCTGTACAGGTTGGACAGCAATCTCGTCGTTACTAAGTGGGCTTCGGTAAGTCATACTGGGTTTTTATTATAATCAGTGTTATTAATTTTTTTTATTCTGATATTGCTGATATTGAGTATTGGCTTTACTATTATACTTACTGTTATTACTACTACTACTATTAATATTACTACTACTACTACTGCTAGTACTACTAGTATTGTTGTTGTCATTTTATGATAATGATCCTTATTATAATCACTATTATTATTATTATTACTATTATTATTATAATGAGTATCATTACTATGAATTTTACATATTAACAACTATTACACATTAATTACTATTACATTTAGTAACCACGAGAACCTCTTACCACCTTCACCTCCCCCCTCCCCCCTCCCCTCCCCCCAGGTATTCCTATCAAACGGCCTCGCGTGGAGTCCTGACCGAAGGAGCTTTTACTACGTGGACACTCATACTCGCACCATCGACGAGTTCGACTACCATGACGAGTCCGGAGCCATCAGTGAGTGGGGGAGGCGGCCGATGGAGTGAGGCCAGGGATTATTTGTGTGTTGGGATGTGTTATGTCTGGGTTCTTTGGGATGTGATATATATATATATATATA
>BOPN01001665.1:0-2500 GCA_017312705.2 Penaeus japonicus
AACTTTTTTGAAATCAAGTTCCTTTCTCGCTCTGGCTAATCCAACGCCTAACTATTTATGTCGCAGTCGTAGAGATTAATATCAAATACTCTGTACGTGTATACAAACACACACATACATTTATGCAAGCACACGCACACTCACACAAGGAAAAATGAAAATATCAAATCTCAATCGGACATAAATTAAACTTCAAACATATGCACATCTTCGATTACTTGCGTAACCCTTACGTAATGACAGACGTAAGCAAACCCGAACTTGAAATTCAAATCATTCACAAGCCTTTGATAGCACAGATGACGTAATGTTGCCGTTTCACCTCTCATCAAAGGCAAATGCCCACTTTCAACAAGCGTCTTTGTTTTTTTTTAGTTTATATGTGCTGAGAAAAGAGTGACCCCCCTTCCCTTTTCTTCTCTTCTCTTCTCTTCTCTTCTCTTCTCTTCTCTTCTCTTCTCTTCTCTTCTCTTCTCTTCTCTTCTCTTCTCTTCTCTTCTCTTCCTTTCCTTCCCTTTCCTCCCCTTCTCCTTCTCCTTCTTCCCTTCAGTTCCCTCCATTCCCCTTCTCCTTCTCCTTCTCCTTCCCCTTCCCCTTCCCCACGAGAGGATGTACGAGAAAGAAACTTACTCTAGAAAGGACACACACACACAGTACCCATTCCATGTGGTTGTTATTCGACCTCCATGTGTAGGAAATGGGGACTCTGCGATACAAGCTGACTTCCATTCTCCTTCTCCTTCTTTTTTCTTTTCTTTTCGTATTCTTCTTCTTCTTAAAGTTCTTCTTCTTCTTTTTCTCTTTCAAGTTCTTGTTCTTGTTCTTGTTCTTGTTCTTGTTCTTGTTCTTCTTCTTCTTCTTGTTCTTCTTCCTCTTCCTTCTCATAAACTTGTTATCATCATCATCATAACCTCCCCTCCCCTATCTTTGTTGGTAATGATCGTCTGTCTGTATTTTCCTCCTCCACCTCTTCTTCTTCTTCTTCTTCTTCTTCTTCTTCTTCTTCTTCTTCTTCTTCTTCTTCTTCTTCTTCTCCATCTCCATCTCCATCTCCATCTCCATCTCCTTCTCCTTCTCCTCCTCCTTCTCCTCCTCCTCCTCCTCCTCCTCCTCCTCCTCCTCCTTCTCCTCCTCCTCCTCCTCCTCCCCCTCCTCCTCCCCCTCCTCCTCCTCCTCCTCCTCCTCCTCCTCCTCCTCCTCCTCCTCCTCCTCCTCCTCCTCCTCCTCCTCCTCCTCCTCCCCCTCCTCCTCCCCCTCCTCCTCCTTCTCCACCCTCTACGAACAATACATAACCTCACACCACAATTCACAACAATTCCTACGTTTTGTCTTCCCTAACAACAACACTAACAGACAGATAGACAAGCAAACAAATAAATAAAGGTCACGGAAAGGGATGAATTGGCACCGCTGGCACTCCTACCAAACGGACCACACCAAAACATGTGGTAATCACGCCCGTTCATACTCCCTCACTTATGCCTTTCTATACATCGACTGCCACCGCTACTAATAAACTCAATTCAAATAATACAACGATCAATGCACTGAATACTATCTAAAGCAACAACCACCAAATTAATAATAACAAGAATAACAAGAATGATGATAATGAAAATGATGATAATAATAATAATAATAATAATAATAATAATAATAATAATAACAACGACAATAATAAGAATGATAACAATATAAATAATTACATCAATGACGATGATAATAATAGTACTAATAGGAATATCAACAACAATAATAGTAATAATAACAATGATAATAATAATGATAAATGCTACCGCAGATAAAAGCCAGAGGCAACTAACTGGGCGCAACACGTGACCAGCGCCCAGACGCAGCCTGGACATCAACAGCGTCGCCGCAGGAAACACAAACAGAATGTCAAAGGCGGAGACCCCGTGATGGTACCAGTGTTCAATTACGTAAGGAAAAACCATGCTGGGACTCCCTTGACGCCAGAAGAAGAAGAAGAAGGAGAAGAAGAAGAAGAGCAAGAAGAACAAGAAGTAAAAGAAGAAAAAAAATGAAAGAGAAGAAAAAAAAGAGTAAGAGCAAGCAGAAGAAGAAGACGAAGAAGAAAAGGAGAATAACAAGAAAAAGAAAAAGAAGAGCAAGAAGAAGAAGAAGAACAAGAAGAAGGCGGAGGGGGAGGGGGAGGATGAGTTCCGAGTTCCGACGGATGCTGGCGGCTTGGTTCCTTCTAAATCAAAATCAAAATTCAAAATCACTCGGATGAAGGGAACGCGGATGCCGGTGGCGGAGGTTTCGCGGGCGAGGCTGTTCCGCGAGATACTTCTGGCAACCTTCACACTGTGTCGGTGTTCAGATGCAAAAGGACTCTTTCTATTTGTCTTTATGTGATGTAACGTTTATTTACCTGTTTTTTTTTTATATAATTGTGTTATCGTTATCATCATAGTCATCGTTTCTATCTTCATTAGCATTCCTAATATTACCAATATCATTTTATCAACATCAATAT
>BOPN01001665.1:7500-25000 GCA_017312705.2 Penaeus japonicus
TACGTGGCGAAAAACAAGAACAAAATACGTGGCGAAGAACAAGAACAAAATATGTGGCGAAGAACAAGAACAAAATACGTGGCGAAGAACAAGAACAAAATACGTGGCGAAGAACAAGAACAAAATACGTGGCGAAAAACAAGAACAAAATACGTGGCGAAAAACAAGAACAAAATACGTGGCGAAGAACAAGAACAAAATATGTGGCGAAGAACAAGAACAAAATACGTGGCGAAGAACAAGAACAAATACAGGTGGCGAAGAACAAGAACAAAATACGTGGCGAAGAACAAGAACAAAATACGTGGCGAAGAACAAGAACAAAATACGTGGCGAAGAACAAGAACAAAATAAGTGGCGAAGAACAAGAACAAACAAAAGTGGCGACGAACAAGCATCAGTTACAAAAGTGACAAACAGCAAGAACAACAAAGAAACTGCTTCCTGGCCACAATAATAACATTATTATTGGCAATGTTGCTGAACAACATTGCTGAACGAGACATGATTGTTCCCACCGGGGAATAAAGCTCATTAAACAGGCCGACTCGTCAGGTGAGCAGAGGGGGGGGAGGAGAGGGTGAGGAGAGGGGGAGAGGAGAGGGGGAGAGGGAGAGGGTGAGGGGAGGGGGTGAGGAGGGGGTGAGGAGAGGGTAGGGGAGGGGGTGAGGAGGGGGTGAGGAGGGGGTGAGGAGGGGGTGAGGAGAGGGAGGAGAGGGTGA
This sequence comes from Penaeus japonicus, assembly GCA_017312705.2. Lineage (NCBI taxonomy): Eukaryota > Metazoa > Arthropoda > Malacostraca > Decapoda > Penaeidae > Penaeus > Penaeus japonicus. Next base: position 8,223 of record BOPN01001665.1, read on the forward strand.
GGGAGAGGGTAGGGAGGAGGGGATGAGGAGAGGGGGTGAGGGGAGGGGGCAGAGACGGGTGCGGAGAGGAGGGGGTGAGGGAGTTGGTGGGGAGTGGAGCTGGGGGGGGGAGTAGGGTAGAGCGGAGTTGGTGGAGGGGGATAAGGGATAGGGGAGTAGAGTGGAGAGAGAGAAAGAGGAGAGGGACCGGAGGGGGGGGGGGGGTTGAGAGTTGGTAGGTCAGAGGGAAAGGAAGGGAATTAGAGGGAGAAGAGAGGGGTGAAAGGAGGGAGAAATAAGTTGACGTTGAAAGAGGAGAGTTGGTGGGGAGATGGGGAAGAGGGACAGCGACTGAGCGGGGCGGGGGGGGGCGATAAGTGGGAGAGGTGGCCAGGGGGACGGGGAGAAGGCAAGAGGAGGATTGGGGGTGAGGGGGGCAGGGGGGTGAAGAGTGCAAGCGACTGTTGCCTGGCAAGCAAATGATAATGATAATGCAGTGGTCGCGCGACTGATCCCAGTAAACAAACCCACCTCCCATCTCAACACAAGACCCACCCACTCACCCACCCACCCACCCACCCACCCCAAGCATAACCCTCCGCCCCAACAACTAAATCCCTCCTTCCCCCACCCTTTCCCTGCTATACCTCCTACCCTTACCCCTGCTCCTTCCCCTCTGCCCCTACCCCCCACCCCCACCCCACCCCAGCTGATCCGGCGTCGCATACCCGCGCAAGGCGTACTACACAGCCAAGGTCAGGCCGGCTCCTCCTCCTCCTCCTCCTCCTCCTCCTCCTCCTCCAAGCTTCCCAGACTGAGGGAGGTACAGACCGTGGCTTACTGTTCATCTTTCATTTTTTTGCTTCAGCTTTCTTATTGTTCTTATTCATTTTCACTGTTATTTTTTAAATCATTCTTCATTCTTTCTTATTCTTATTCTTCATAATTCATTTTTTTTTCTTATCATAATTTTCTGTTAGTCTCCGATTCCATTTCTTCCACTTTACTTCTTCCTTGTTTTCCTCTATTTCTCTGACGCAGTCTTCCACTCCTCCACCTTGGAAAATAAAATACCGTTACTTTCAAGCTTAAACACTAACATCAAACACTCCTTAGAGAAAAAAAAATAGCTTCCAAGCATTCTTTGCAAGCACCGTACTAATGAAGACCGCCACTTATATCTGCTTTTGGTACTAAATGCAAAGCAAAACATTCGATTCAATAATTGACTTTCAATCATTTGCCTTTTATGGCGGTGTCGTTTCTGTGTACGTGTGCGTGTGTGTGTGCGTGTGTGTGTGTGTGTGTGTGTGTGTGTGTGTGTGTGTGTGTGTGTGTGTGTGTGTGTGTGTGTGTGTGTGTGTGTGTGTGTGTGTGTGTGTGTGTATGTGTGTGTGCGAGAGAGAGAGAGAGAGAGAGAGAGAGAGAGAGAGAGAGAGAGAGAGAGAGAGAGAGAGAGAGAGAGAGAGAGAGAGTGTGAGTGAGTGTGTGTGTGTGAGAGAGAGAGAGAGAGAGAGAGAGAGAGAGAGAGAGAGAGAGAGAGAGAGAGAGAGAGAGAGAGAGAGAGAGAGAGAGAGAGTGTGTGTGTGTGTGTGTGTGTGTGTGTGTGTGTGTGTGTGTGTGTGTGTGTGTGTGTGTGTGTGTGTGTGTGTGTGTGTGTGTGTGTGTGCGTGCTTGCGTGCGTGCGTGTGTATAGGCTGAGTGTAGGCTATAAGTATATCCAATGAAGATCGACCAGGAGACATCGCCTCTGACAAGCAAACCAAAGCATCTCCGCCCTCCTTCCCACGAGCGAAGAAAAACGCGGAAAAAAAATCCCAACCATGCACAAGCACCAAAGGCCAAACGAACACGAATGAACAAACAAAATTGTGCAGATCAGCATCAGTCAAGAGGAGAAGAGTTGGACGATTCCCAAAGTCAGAATAAAAAAAAGACGTCTGCACGTAAATCTTCTGCTTTCTTCATTTCTTAATAAATTTGGCATGTTCATTCCCTCTGCCTTTTTGAAGACCGCACGCATTAAACAAACAAAAAAAATGCAACATGCATTAAGAAGAGATCTTCATTAACAACATGAACATAATCCGCATCGCCACTAATTGCGAGTCAAAATCCTCGCTCGGTTCTCGCAACTCAAACTGATGTAGGTATTCAGGCCATTAGCGCGCACCTGCACTCTCTGACCATCCTGAACTTCTGAACAATTTCTCGTCTTTTCGCGCGCATCTCCGGTCCCGCCGCGCCACCTGGTGATGCATTCACGAACAACGAGCAATTTGCAACTTTCCACCGCGTTTGCCGCGAGGAGAAACTGGCGGGGGGGGGGGGGGGTCGTATGCAAATAAACATGCGCGCACGTAACTATATCCTGATTTTTGCACAGGTGTAGGATTGCGCTCTTCCTCTCTCTCTTTCTCTTTCTCTCTCTCTCTCTCTCTCTCTCTCTCTCTCTCTCTCTCTCTCTTCTCTCTCCTTTCATCAGTTCTCTCCACTATTTTCTAAATTCTCTCTTCTTTCTCTTTTCTGCCATCCCTCCCCTCTTTCTACTGTTTAGTGTGACCTCTATCTCCTCTCCAGTCCATGTTCACTTCTACACTTCTTTTACACACGCACACGCACACGCACACGCACACACACACACACACACAAACTCTCTCCTCTCATACATAAATTCCAGACTACATCTTCATATTTCTTATTCTCGAAAATCACAAAAATCACAAAAATAACCACAGGTCCGAGATCGTAGATGGTCATTAGAATGCATGAACAGCTCCTTCAATAGATTCACTCGATCGTTGCAATCCTATCAGTGCAACACCGCTTGATGCAATATCATCCTCCTGGTACCTCCATGCATATAACGAAGTGAGTGATCCTGGGAGACATTATTTCTTTCTTTCTTATCATCATGTGTGCATGTATATGTATATGTATGTGTATGTGTATAAATTAATGACATGTATGTGTGTGTGTGTGTGTGTGAATTAATATATGTACATGTACGTATTTATATATGTATACATGTATAGGCGAGTGTATGTGCATGCGCGCGCGCACTCGCACTCGCACTCACACTCACACGCACACACTCACACGCGCGCACACACACTCACACATTACACCTCATACTGCATCTATCCACACACTCACACGCACACACACACTCATACTCACATGCGCACGCACACACAAACACAAACACACACACACACATATCGCTAGCTATACATGCGGAAAGAAATACATCCACCCGTCAACAATTGCAAACAGCTTCAGCCTTCGGGACTGGAATATCCAAGACATTATCCAACAAAGGAAGAGCCATCGGCAGGGGGGAGGTGGAACAACAGAACAGCTTAAATGTATCCTGTTAAATGCTTTTTTTTTTTTTTTTTTTTGGGGGGGGGGGCGAAATGCGATTAATCTTAGCCTTTCCTATCAAATCAAATAAATATGATTTAAAAAATACAAAAAAACAAGTTAAAAGACAATACATAATATTACTTACAGAACTTAAATCGTCTTTACTGTAACATATATTTGCTTTGCAAATCCAAATCAAAATTAAATTAATGCAACTACGACAAACCACTTTCAACACAGAAATGAATATAAATCATGTTTTGCAACGTAAATAACGTCTCATTAGATACATCGTCCGACAAAATCAAACACACATGTACTTTGTGGTTTTAATATGACTTTGGTTACCTCTTTCTAGTCTCTATTAGACACATACACACACACACACACACACACACACACACACACACACACACACACAAACGCTCCGCATGATGTAACACTTACAAGCCGCTGCACTATAAACCCAAAACAAGGTGTAACGCGACACACATACTGCATGTAACATAACCTCACACAAACACCAAGCAACACTATCAGATAAGCAGCCTGTTCTGCAGACGAACCAAAAAAAAAAGGGAAAAAAAGGAAAAACATCAAGACAACCTTTACCACCATAAACACTGACCCACATATCACGATAAACATATATAAACATCTTATGCTTTTTACCAACTGTACTAAACACACCGTAAGCATAAACAAATATCCGAAACAATATAAAGAGAGATATTGCAGGGGGGGGGCAGGAAAGAAACAGGTGACAGAGAGGGAGGGGAGGGACGGGGGAGGGGGAGGAAGAGGTGGGGGAGAGAGGGAGGGGGTGAGAGGGAGGGGTGAGTGGAGGAGATGGAGATGGAGAGGGAGAGACGAGAAGATATGAGAAGAGAAAAGAGAGAGAAAGTAAGAGCAAGAGAAAAAAAAAGAGAAAAGAAAGAGAACAAGACAAAGACGAAAGTGAACTGAACGAGCTACAAAATGATAAAAAAAAAAAAAAAAAAAAAAAAATAGAGAAGAGGCGAAAAGGGCCAAAAGCAAAAGAAGAGAGAGAGAGGCACACAGACGGAGAAACCTGCCATTGAGTGCGCACGGACAGCCACACAAAACGGCTGCAAGAACGCCCATGCCTGCTGAGATCGGTTATGTAAGCAGATGCCAACGTGACCCCTTTCCAGCGCACAGGATCCCACAGACCGAGATGCGACGGCGATTAACGAAGTCATTGAAATATGACAAAGCTCTCGAAATAAATGTTACTACAAGGCAGTATAAAGACAGCAAAGAGCTCTCTAAATACAAGCTGCAACAGTACAAAGTTCTCTGAATACAGTTACTACAGTACTGAGACAACAAAAAGTTCTCTAAATAGTTACTACAGCGTAAGGACAGCAAAAAGCTCTTGAAATACAGTTACTACAGTATAGAGACACTAAACGGCTATATAAATACAATTACTACAGTATAAAGACAGCAGTAAGCTATCTAAATACAGTTACTGTATTACAAAATTTCTCGTCTTTAAATACAGTTACTACAGTATAGACACGGAAAAAAAAATCTCTCTCGAAATACTGGCTACCATAGTGATAACATTAACCCGAATGCCACTTCTCCGATACCAACTACAATTTGGATATCACTATCTATATACCGTATATGCATTACCTAAACACAACCACTCAAGTGCCAACCACTTCCTAAATATACCAATACCCAAATACCAACCACAAACAAAGGAGAATGAGACTCCCCCCCATCCCTTTGGCCACTCCCCTCCCCCCCACTCCCCCTAAAACATCCCCGCTTTACACACACACACACACACACACACACACACACACACACACACACACACACACACACACACACACACACACACGCACGCACACACCATCCCAACTTCCTCCGCATACTTCTGTGAGCTGGAGAGTGCTTGCTGGTCCTGCCCTCGCCTCGTCACGTGATCTCTAATGTACACCATAAAGCACTATAAACACACGCAAGAAAAAAAAAAAAAAACTCCCACCTCAACCAAACAAGCAAACATTTGACCTCTTCATAACAGGGCTTGTGGTGAAGGAACAAGCGAAGGAGTTAAGGAGAAGGCTGCGCTAACGGCCTGTTTGTGTGACGAGTGAGCTGTTGTCAAGAAGGTGAAAAAAAGTTAGATGATTGGGAGAGAGGGGGGGAGGGGAGGGGGGGGGAGAGAGAGAGAGAGAGAGAGAGAGAGAGAGAGAGAGAGAGAGAGAGAGAGAGAGAGAGAGAGAGAGAGAGAGAGAGAGAGAGAGAGAGAGAGAGAGAGAGAGAGAGAGAGAGAGAGAGAGAGAGAGAGAAGGGGGAAGGGAGGGAGGGAGCGAGAGAGAAAGTGAGAGATACAGAGAGAGGGAAAGAGTGAGAGATCGAAAGATAGATAGATAGAGAGAGATGGAGATAGTGAGAGAGAGAAATATATATAGAGAAATAGAGAGAGAGAGATAGATAGAAAGAAATAAGGCAAACAGCTATCACAGAAACAGGGACGATGAAGAAGAGGAAAAAAACACAAAACTTACTTCTGCTGACCAACCAGGAAACGCGTAGATTTGTCAACCTGCTGACTCCGATCGATGCCGACTTCCTCAATGATCATACCCTCCTCCTTTACACTCTACTTCCTTCTTCCCTTACCTTTCCCCCTCGCCCTTTCACTCTCGATGATGATGACTGTAATTATAGTGATAATGAGGAAGAAGAAAATGAAATATAACAGTATAAATAGTAATAACAATACCAATAAGAATGACATTATTAATAACACTAATAATCATTATCATAACCACCACCTACAACAAAAACAAGAACATTAACAACAAACAATAAATCGTCAACACAAACAATAGAAGAATGGAAACCCCCCTCCCCTCTCCTCCCTCGCCCCACCCCAACCCCCCCCAAAAAAAAAAGAGAAGAAGAAGGGAAGACGCTGAAAACAAGAAAGGAATGAAAACAAAGACAGATACATCGAGAGATAAGAAAATAAAAACGAAGATGACGACATGAAAGGAAACAAAATGACGATGATGAAAATAGCCGCTCGCGAGAGGGAAAAATTGTCGGAAATCTTAATAAAATTGAAAATACGAATGGCACGTGCAAATCCAAAACCACAACAGTAACAACAACAACAACAACAATGATAACATCAACAACGGAAAAGATTCAACCACAACGATGCAATTAAAAAAAAAAAAAAAAAAAAAAAACGTACACATAAAATGAAAACTCGAAGCAACCGCAATAAAGAACAGAAACCACAACACCAACAATAATATAAACAAAAAAATAATAATAACAAAATAAATACAAAAGGCTTCAGAAAAAAAAAACACTTGATATGACTGGCAACGTCGCGATCGCTCTTGTTAACAATATATATTTTTTTTCCTGAACTGTGTATGTAATTACTGGATCATTATAATCACCATCATTATCATCATTATCATTACGTTACTATCGTTATTTACATTTATATCATTGTTGCTATCATCATCATTATTTTCATATCATTATCATTATTATCATCACCACCACTATCATCATCATAATCAATACAAGTATTTATAATCATTATCAATCATAACATAATTGATTACTATCATCATCCTTCCTATCCTATATATTATCATCATCATCATCATTGCACAAAAATCTACCTACTGGCCTTTCTTTAACTTCACTCTTCACTTAATATCAATTTTGATAATTTCGTTGACACTCGTCCACCATGATTTTATTCACTTCCTTCCTTCACTTCATTTATTCGTCTGTGAATCTGATCGGCCAAGAGTAAGGATGGATCGCGACCTGGCTCGATAGATGCTAGCGTGCATGAGCAATTGCATTTTCGTATATAAGGAAATCGAAGCATTAGGAAGGTTATTTGTTTTATGACATTTAGAATGTGGGAACGAGAAGAGAACTAGGAGTATTGGTGCTGGTGGTAGTAGTAGTAGTAGTAGTAGTAGTAGTAGTAGTAGTAGTAGTAGTAGTAGTAGTAGTGATAATAGTAATAATAATAGTAAATAGTGATGGAAGTATTAGTGCTGGTGGCAGTGGTGGCAATAATAATAATAATAATAATAATAATAATAATAATAATAATAATAATAATAATGATAATGATGATAATAATAATAATAATAAAAATAACAACAATAATAATAATGATAATAACAATGACGACAATTTAATAATAATAATAATAATAATAATAATAATAATAATAATAATAATAACAAACACAACAACAATGACAACAATAACGCAAAACAATCACAAAAAAACAGCAACAACAACAACAACAAAAACACCGTGACCATAATAAAAAAAACAAAAACAACAACAAAAAAATACAAATGCAAACAAACAACCCAAATGCCCCAGGTGTCACTCCACCATCCAGTCCACTTCCTGGTTAACTAATCTCAAGATGCCGCAATCCTTGAGGGGGAATCCTTAGAGATTCCTCCTGCTTCCTCATCCTCATCCTCATCCTTATCCTTATCCTCCTTTCGTCTTGCACACACAACATACGAACGGCTGAGGATCTCGCTTCGCTGAGGATTTCGTCAGCAGCGAAACGGGAGACTTGAAGCAAACGGGAAGGATGTTGGAGGGAATAATAGTGGAAATGATGAAGAGAAAACGTGAAACTCCAAGCAAACGGGAATGAAGTCGATGGAAAAAAAAATATTGAAGATAAAGGAAATGAAAACGGGAATCTTCAATCAAACGGGAATGAAATTGATGGATAAAAAAGTAGTGAAAATAAAGGAAATAAAAACGGGAGACTCCAATCAAGCGGGAACGAAGTTGAAGGAAAAATAGTGAAAATAAAGAAAAGAAAATGGTAATGGAGTTATTTGCTTTGATTGCATTGAGGATGTAGATACTTGGGAATGTTCAAGTTGCATTGATTTTTTTTTTTTTTTTTTTTTTGCGTGTATCTTTCGCCCCTCTCCCTTCTTCCTGCTTACTCCCATATGCAAGGGACCTAATATATTGCATAAGACGTTCCATTACCTCTTATTTATACATAAATAAACAAATAAACAAATAAAACACTGATATGCATCCCCAGCTGCTAGTTTTTTTTTTATGTACTAGTAATCATGGCGGAAAAAAGTAGCTGCACCTAAAACACAGGGTTGTATTTTTTATCCTAGGTCTCCTCCTGTGCCTTCGTATCTAACCGTTAGAACATTTTTTTCTGTATTGATTTGTAGACAAAATCTATAAAACTTAACAGCATTCCTTTGGCAATAACGTAACTCAGTTCCATTCATTGTTACATCAATATCAACGACATAGCGTATGCTTTCATCAAATTAATCCCATGGAATGACCTTGAGGTGAGTCTGTCTGGCACTCACGTACAGACACAAACGCACACACACACATACACACACACTCTCTCGCTCTCTCTCTCTCTCTCTCTCTCTCTCTCTCTCTCTCTCTCTCTCTCTCTCTCTCTCTCCCTCCCCCCCCCCCATCAAACACGCAAACAAAACCTCCCATGTAGGTACAGGTTACCGCGCATGCATCCGAAGCTCCTCGCATTGCACGGTCGATAAGCCAGCCCTTATTCTTATCGGCGTCCGTGGAGATAGCGTTCAGATATGGCGGCGGGAGATAAGACAAGCGGGATCGGGTGACACTGAACACAATGCCGCGTTCTTTGCCGCGGTCGGCGGGCGTGCTTCAGCTTGGTACGCCCGAGGGCTGGCTCACCTGTCATGTCAAAAACCGTCTGTCCTCCGGCCCCCTTTTTTATGCGCCTCTTCCTTCGATTTCAGTCTAAAGAGGCAGTACAATGGCTGACTGGTTATCTGTCAACAACGCTGCGTTTTTATCAAAGGGGCATTTCCATTCCCCTTCGTTTCTTATCTTTCCGCATGGGAGAGGAACAGAAAATCCGAAGAAAAAAAAAAATATTACTACATTTCTAAAGGTTGTCTTTCGAACGCGGCAAAAAGTACGGCTATGGACGTATGGAGAATGAAGAAAGGAAAGAAGGAAATCGTAGGATAAATAACGAAATAGAAAAACTACACTAGCTGCCAATGCCTCGTCAATTCCATGAACAGCACAAGAGCAAGCACATACAAACAATGCATATGTTACATTATTTAAACTAAAACCAGTTAGCGTAGACGACTTTCGATTCAACTAGACCATCTGCAGGACTTTTGAATCCTTCCCAACTGAGTATGGAAACATCCTACCTTCACACCGACGCAAATCAGGATTCTTCAATCCTACCAAGACCATTCCCACTGGAGTCTTGCACAATGCATCACGTTGCCAACCTCCCCGCAGTCCCCCGGCCTCCATGCCACCATTCTCCTTTTGGGACAATAAATACAAACTCTAACGCAAGTTTCTCAATCAACGCTCCGTCGGGAAGCCAGGCCGAGCAACGGAGTCACCCCGTGGTTTACGGGGAAGAGCACGAACCCGCGGGATGTAACACGCCCTAAGCCTCCTCATCCCCTGGTAATACGCGTCCTTCCAGGGAGAGCTGACTGCCTTACTGACCTGACAAACACCTCTTCAACGCAGACTAGAGGGCGGCGCTGTGTCAGCACACGTGTCAGCGCCAAGAGAGACTGAATGAGGGAGGTCAGCTCCTGTCAGCCGCTGACTACCCTGCGGCGGGTGCCTCACCTCCTTGGGAAAGGGATGTAATTTATCAGAAATCCGGGCAATCAGAGGGCGAGGCAAATAATCGTAATGGACCTCCTCTTGCGTCACCCACAGTCATCACGACAGCGCCGAGGGACTGTCTCTGTGTAATTTCGTTTCAAGAGGCCATGTTTTCACATCGTGTGTATACTTTCCTTTGGTGAACTCGCGCCCTCTCCGCCTTTACCTAGGTGGCCTTAGACTAACGTCACATTAACATGCGTTAATATAAACATCAGTGGAGGTTGGCTTGCATCCGCAAACCTCTTGTTGTATATTTTTTGCTCTGTGTAATCACAGAGTACAGATAAACTGTAATACATTTACACATACGTACACTACGTGTACGTGTACGCGTACGTGCATGTGTGTATGTATGTATATATATAAATATAAATAAATATAATATATATATATATATATATATATATATATATATATATATATATATATATATATATATGTGTGTGTGTGTGTGTGTGTGTGTGTGTGTGTGTGTGTGTTTGTATCTATACATATATACATAATTGAACATTTCTTTGAAAAAGCCAGTCTTAATAGAAAAATCTCTTATTGTTTTTTGAAAAGGGGGGTGGGATAATTGATAAGTAGCTGGGTAGGAGAAGGTGGAAAAGGGTGAGGGGAGGTATGAGGAATTCAGGGAGGTGGGAACAGGCGGGAGCAGGTTAGGGAAGGTATGAGGTGGTGAGGGGAATAGAGGATAGGTGAGGATAGGTGAAAAATGTAAAGTTAGGGAAAAGAAGGGAAGAGAAGGTGAGAAAAGGTTTTAAAAAGTGGGAGAAGGTGAGTGAAGGTATGAGATGAGGAGGGGTAGAAGAAGGTGAGGAAAGATGAAAAAAAGGGGAGATAGGGGAAGAGGTAAAGTAAGATGGGAGTAGGTAGGAGAAGCTGGAAGAAGGCGGGAGCTTGTGAGGTGAGGTGGAGGAAGGTGGGCGTAGGCGAGGGAAAGTAAAGGAAGGTGGAGGAAGGCGGGAGCAGGCGAGGAAAAGTGAGGGGAAGGTAAGGGAGAGAGGGAACCAATAACAATGCGGCCACGACCAACCGAAGCACAAAAACCATGTTATATCTATCTGTGGCTGTGCGTGTGTGACTTTTCCTCCGGCCGGGGGTTCACGGGCTTTCATATGCTAATGGGGCCGCATGGCACGATCAAATTGCCTCGGGGGGGGGGGGGGGGGAGCACAAGACAAGATTTACCTTTTAGAAGAAACGCAGACACTTAATGGTAAACGAGAAGTAGTGTGAGGAGGGCAAGCAAAAGAAGAAAATAAGAGAGAAGAGAGGGAGAGAGAGAGAGAGAGAGAGAGAGAGAGAGAGAGAGAGAGAGAGAGAGAGAGAGAGAGAGAGAGAGAGAGAGAGAGGCAGTAAACGCAGGATAGAGATCCTTAATTAAAATATCATCGTATCGGATAAGGAAAAGGTGTTCAAACTACTGATTAGTGTGCAACATTATCCCTTTGGGGAAAAGTGCAATACATCAAAATGGATCGCGATGAAAAAAATAAATAAATAAAAATAAAACTATTGCTTTACACTGTAAATACAAAGCAACAAATTACAATGATATCCCCCTCCTCCTCAAGATCAACAGCATAATAATGATCAAATAAAAAATCGGGAGAGGCAATGAGAACAGAGCATGTCAAGAATCGAAGACACAAGCATTTGTGGTATCATGCAAACCCGTTGTGAAATAAGGAGTGAAACTCCGTAGACAATCCCCGCGAAAGGACTACAACCCATGGCCTAAGTGGCGGTCCGAAGTGGCGGTCTGGCTTGGCTGCAACCAAACTCAACAGGCGTGATATTGCAAAGTCAACATCGATTAATGTTAGTGTTTGTATGTTATCTCTCCAACATGTAAAGGTGACACTTTATCAAACTATTGGAGTGTTGCACATTGGGTACACAGCTGACGCCATTGGTCATCACCCTTCGGCTGTTGATTGAAACTTGCAAATAATTGGTCTGCAAATACGTCTGTATCAGATGGCGTAACATGAAGCTGAGAGATATTGATGCTATTATTTTTTTTACAAGCAAGATGCATTTACTTCCGTCAAGAAGCCGACTCCATGAGAGAAAATGAGAGAGAGAGAGAGAGAGAGAGAGAGAGAGAGAGAGAGAGAGAGAGAGAGAGAGAGAGAGAGAGAGAGAGAGAGAGAGAGAGAGAGAGAGAGAGAGAGAGAGAGAGAGAGAGAGAAAGAGAGAGAGAGAAAGAGAGAGAGAGAAAGAGAGAGAGAGAAAGAGAGAGAGAGAAAGAGAGAGAGAGAAAGAGAGAGAGAGACAGAGAGAAAGAGAGAATGAGGAGAGGATACACATGTGCATATGTTCCCGTGTACGTCTGCACTTGTATTAGTCCATTCCTCCTCCGGTGTGTAAACGCCTACGTGAGAACGAACACGTATTCCGGTTGATTGGAAATAGAATCCGGCAAATGCAAGTTGTCTGCAACCCCCGTCCACTCCACTGCGTCTGACGTTGTCCGTGGTCATGGTCGAGCCGTAGCTGAGCCGGCGTGACTGCAGGAAGTATACTGTAACTCACGCAATGATGACCACCTTCCGCCGGCCGTGCGTGCAAGCGGCGTGGCCCGGTACACTTCTAGCCCTCCCCCCCCCCAGCCCCCCACACATCCCTGTCCTTCTACTGCTCTCACGCCTTCCCAACACAACCCCTAATCTGCCTGCCTACCTGCCTGTTTGCCTGCCTGTAAGCCTGACTGCCTGCCTGCATTCTTGTCTGCTTATCAGTTGTCCTGTCTATCTGTCTATCTGCCTATCTGTCTATCTGTCTGCCTTCCTGTCTACGTGCTTGTCTGCTTGCCTGCCTACCTTCCAGCCAGCTTGCCTGCTTGCCCACCCACCCACCCACAAACTCACCCACTCACTCCCCTACCCACCCACCCTCCACCCCATCCCCCATCGCCGGATTCTGGTGTCACAATGACGTTGTGGAAAAGCATAGGTATATTTAAGAAAAAAAAATATAGATATAAAAAATGAATACATTCTCCCAAGGAACAAAGAACTCACACAAAAGAAAAAAAAGCACAAACAAAAAAAGACACAGTGAAAAAGGTGTAAAATCCTGGGATATGGACATTCTTACGGAGTTATCTATCTGGATAGAATATGAAATTCCCTGAATAATCTATGTATCTATGGAGTCAATATTAATCCTAACATTATTCAAATCTTGTAATTTGTTCGGTTGCACATAAGTGGAACAGCAAAGTGTGGACGTTTATCTGCCGGGCCCATAGCTACCGTAGGCTTAGAACTGATTTCCCATTCATAAAATATACTTTACAGATGGCCCAATAGCAACATGGCATTCCTGACATAACCTATGACTGACTGAACATGGCATTCCTGACATAACCTATGACTGACTGAACGAAACAAACTTAAAAGCGAACACTAAAAATCCCATTGAAACAACTATACCTCGGCAAGCGATGGTTAGCTATTGCTGAATAGGCCTATGCACCCGCTTAGGTGGGCTTTGGAATCATATTCGTAATTCTTTGATAAACAGCATCGGGCGAAAGAAAAGGCAGGAAGAAAATAATAATAAAATAATACAAATAATAATATTAATAATAAAAATGATAATAGGAACTATAATAATAATAACAATAATAACTTTAATAATAATAACAATAATAATAATAATAACAATAACAATAATAATAATGAATATCCAATAATAATTATAGCCATGATAATAATAACAACAAAAATAATGGAAGACCGAAAACTACAAAAACTATCAAAAGAAATTCCAGAGCGTGTGGGCGCGTCTCTCGCCTTGGCACGACGAAGAGAAATTCTTGCAAATCATCCGGAACCCTAAATCTCGCAAGAATATTCACTTCCTGAGTACACCTGTAATTCCTCGACTGGGTTCACATTCACACAGCCCCCACCCCCCTCCATCCCTCCCCTTCTCCTCCCTTCCCTCTTCCCCCCCCTCCATCCCTCCCCTTCTCCCTTCCCTCTTCCCCCACTTCTCTTACACCGGTCCACCTTCCTCCTTCTCCTCCCCTCCCTTTCCTCTTCCCTCTAAGTATCTCCTCCCCCACTTCTCTTACACCCATCCACCTTCCACCCTCCCCCCACCCTCCCAACGCCTTCCCTTCCTTTCCACCTTCCACCCTCCCCCCCACCCCCCAACTTAATACCTCCCCTCCTCTCCCAACGCAAATCTATGACCCGAGACCCAGACCCCACTCCCCCTCACCTCCTATCCCCCCCCATGCCCCCTCAGGGAGTCTGTCTGCTTGTCTGCTTGACTGTCTGCTTCCCTGCTTGCCTGCCCCGTCATCGCCGGCTCCACGAAATGATGTCATTAGCCCGCCCAGAGAAAGAAAGAAAAATAAGAAAAAAAAGAATGAAAAAAAAGAAACAAGCAAATGTGATATAAAAATATTCTTTCCCCGAAAAATTTCCAGTTGAAAAGTCGAAAATAATGACCGCCCCCTGCCGTACACCAGTGAACTTCACCGCCCCCTGCCGTACACCAGTGAACTTCACCGCCCCCTGCCGTACACCAGTGAACTTCACCGCCCCCTGCCGTACACCAGTGAACTTCACCGCCCCCTGCCGTACACCAGTGAACTTCACCGCCCCCTGCCGTACACCAGTGAACTTCACCGCCCCCTGCCGTACACCAGTGAACTTCACCGCCCCCTGCCGTACACCAGTGAACTTCACCGCCCCCTGCCGTACACCAGTGAACTTCACCGCCCCCTGCCGTACACCAGTGAACTTCACCGCCCCCTGCCGTACACCAGTGAACTTCACCGCCCCCTGCCGTACACCAGTGAACTTCACCGCCCCCTGCCGTACACCAGTGAACTTCACCGCCCCCTGCCGTACACCAGTGAACTTCACCGCCCCCTGCCGTACACCAGTGAACTTCACCGCCCCCTGCCGTACACCAGTGAACTTCACCGCCCCCTGCCGTACACCAGTGAACTTCACCGCCCCCTGCCGTACACCAGTGAACTTCACCGCCCCCTGCCGTACACCAGTGAACTTCACCGCCCCCTGCCGTACACCAGTGAACTTCACCGCCCCCTGCCGTACACCAGTGAACTTCACCGCCCCCTGCCGTACACCAGTGAACTTCACCGCCCCCTGCCGTACACCAGTGAACTTCACCGCCCCCTGCCGTACACCAGTGAACTTCACCGCCCCCTGCCGTACACCAGTGAACTTCACCGCCCCCTGCCGTACACCAGTGAACTTCACCGCCCCCTGCCGTACACCAGTGAACTTCACCGCCCCCTGCCGTACACCAGTGAACTTCACCGCCCCCTGCCGTACACCAGTGAACTTCACCGCCCCCTGCCGTAAACCAGTGAACTTTACCGCCCCCTGCCGTACACCAGTGAACTTCACAGCCCCCTGCCGTACACCAGTGAACTTCACAGCCCCCTGCCGTACACCTATCCCCGCTTTCGCCGCGTAAATATCCACTCCGCCGCCTTCTGCCATAACCGAGCAAATCCACGCCCTCAGACCCTCGCACGGAAGCCATAAGCGAGATTAAAACAATGGCAACGATGGCAACCGACGACCATCGACCGCGATCCGGGGACGCTTTCTTCTCGTGGGGGGAAGGGGGGGAGGGGGGTCTAGTAAATTAGTCAATTAATCAACTGATATCCTGCTTGCCTCCTTGCCTCTTTGCCTCCTTGCTTGCTTGCCTGCCTGCCAGCTTACCTACCCGCCTCCTTCCCTCCCTCCCTCCCTCCCTCCCTCCCTCCCCGCCCCCCCTTTTTTTACTGCCCCGCGATTAACCAAGGCGATTTACCAAAGCGATTGATTCCCCGGCCTCTGAATCACAACGCAAGACTTCTGGATCTCCGTCGGTCCTTCGGCCAAGACGTTAATCCCTTCGGCTGCAATGGGGAAGGAAGCGTCACCGTAGGACGTCGCCGAGGTTGGAATATCCCGGAATATATGGTCCGCTACGAGATACACGGAGGGGGGAGGGGGAGAGGGGAGGGGGGGAGGGATAGATAGATAGATAGAGAGAGAGAGGAAGGTGGAGATAGAGAGAGAGAGAGCATCCTCATCCTCCTCTTCCTCCTTCTCTTCCCCTCCCTCCGCCTCTCCCTCTCCTTCTTCTCCTTTTCCCTTTCTCTTCCCTTCTCCCTCTCTTTCCATCCCTCTCATTCTCTCTCATTCTCCCTATGTCCCTCTTTCTTACAATCCCTCTCCTCCTCTTTCCCCTTCTCCTTTTCCCCTCCTTCTCCCTTTTTCTCCCGCTCTCCCTCTCTCTCTCCTTCTCATTTTCTTTATTCCCTTGTCCCGTCGTCATTTCCCCCTGCCCTATCAATTGACTTCATGTCGTGTGCATGAAAGACCAAAACTCCGTTACAGTTCCCGATTCCAAATTATTCCTCCATCCAAGCAAGCACCGCGACTGCCGTTTGAACCGCGCATTGCATGTACCTCATTGGAAGGGGAGGGGGAGAGGGGAGGGGGAGAGGGGAGGGGGGAGGGGGGAGAGGGGAGGGGGAGAGGGGAGGGGGAGGGGGAGGGGGAGGGATAGATAGATAGATAGAGAGAGAGAGGAAGGGGGAGATGGAGAGAGAGAGAGCATCCTCATCCTCTTCCTCCTTCTCTTCCCCTCCCTCCGCCTCTCTTAACTATACCTCTCCTTCTTCTCCT
>BOPN01001665.1:30000-32500 GCA_017312705.2 Penaeus japonicus
TATCACTATACCATTCAATCAATGAATCAATACAAACGAAAAACAGAATTCCAATATAATAAAAACACTATAAAAAAATCGAGAAAAAAACATGATTAATAAGGAAGTGTAAAACAAACTGTTGGTGTTTTCGTCTCCGTGATGCAACTGACCTTTGCTTCGACTTCAAGTGCCAAGCCAACACAGGAGGCATAAGGTCAACACACGCACACAGACGACTACAAATGCTAATCCAAGGGAACTGACCTCCCCCCTCCCCCCTCCCCCACAACCACCACCACCCCTGGAACATCATCGACTAAAAAGTACGACTTCAACTACCTATGGTTATGAAGAGAAGAGAAGAGAAGAGAAGAGAAGAGAAGAGAAGAAAAGAAAAGAGAAAGAGACTAAGCCTCCAGAGATGCAACAGACAGGACCAAGCAAGCAAACAAGCCAGGATATCAAAACAAGTGCACATCGGGTCCATGCCTCGGCACCAAACGAGATGTTTGATCTTCGATGTTTGTTTGATGTTCTTCTTTTCTCCCTTTCCTCTTTATTTTTTTTTCTCTCTCTTTTTTTTCTTTCCTTTCTTATTTCTTTTCATTAATTTTACCCCATTTTCTTCTTTCTTTCATTTAATTTTCTTTCTTTCCACCTTTCTTTTTTCTTTTCTACCCTGGAATCGAAATCGCATGATGCTCATACACATAATTGTAGTTCCATCGAAAAAAAAACGTAGAATAGAAAGAGAAATAAAATGAATAAACAAAAAATAAAGAAATTGAGAAAACAAAGAATTAAGAAAATAAAAAAAGTCAATAAATAAAACAAGAAATAACAAAAATAAAAAATAAAGCCAAAAAAAAAAAAAATAAAAAAATAAAAATAAAAATCTGATGACAACGATGAAAATTGAAACGGGTGACTATTGCGAGGTCTGCATGCGGTCAGTGCACGCCCACAACGCACACCCAAACAACCAACACGCCTCCGCACACTCATTCCCCGAAGCCCTCTCCTATATCCGCCCGCCGCGGAGGAAAAGCCACGACAACGCCCAAAGAACCATAACCCACGCCCACAATCACGAAGGAAAAAAAAAATACAAAAACGACATCCCAAGTCAACGCGATCAACCATAAACAAACAAATTTAAACAACAACAAAAAATAGACGAATAAAAAAATAAATAAATAAATAAAAAAAAACATGAAGGCACAAAATACAGAGCACGCCCATCGCGTCAGCACTCACTCGCGCGCCCACAGCCTAACCCAGTCAGCAGCTCCGTCATACCAAGCCACCTACAACACGCACAAAGCAAAGCACCACGTCATACTGGCAAAGCGCAATGTAAGACGCCATAATCCCATGCACCAACGAGTCACTTCACTTCAACTCAACGACTTTAGACTCTTCAACGAACGCCATGCACAGATAATTTAAGACCATATTTTCAAAACATGCAAAGAGAAACAAGTATAGCTTCTTCTTTTTTAGGTTTTATATAACACGCACTGTACATGTATAATAATAATAATAATAATAATAATAATAATAATAATATTTATATATATATAAATCTCTATTATTATTATTATCTCTTGTTTCTTTTTTTTCTTTCTTTTTCTTTATTTCTCAATATTTTTTTTTTTCTTCTTTTTCCCCCTCCTCCCTTTCCTACTTATTTTTCTTCTTCCTCTTCTTCTTATCATTATCATTTTTCCTCCTTCTCCTTCTTCTCCTTCTCCTTCTCCTTCTCCTTCTCCTTCTCCTTCTTCTCCTTCTCCTACCTCCACCACCTCCATCTTCATTCAATTTGTTTCTCAATCCTTTATTCCATTTTCCTTCGCCGCCCTCATACCGTTCCATGCAAAGGAATCCGTGCTATTTCCTTCACAGACGACGCACAAATGACTCCTCCACCTTGGGCCAGCCGAGCCACGCGGCGAAGGTCACACTTCACGATCATCTCTGCAACATTGTCAACAACCTTACGCGTTGCAGAGGGTTTTTTTTCTCGATTGCTGTTGCTTCATTAGCGTTTTTGTTACTCATTTTTTTTTTGGGGGGAGGGAGGGGGAAGGGGGTTGAAAAACAACAACAACAGAGAACTGCAAATCATCTTGCAATAACGAATTATTTCTTAGCATAAGCACACACACACAATGACAATGATTGCAATGCCTAAAAAAACAAATGCCCAAACAGATACATGCCGATAACACGAAAATCCAAATCTAACAGACTTATCAAAAGACAGACATATCAATCAACCAACATTTAAGTCATGCAACTGAGGTATGTAAAGATGAAGAATCAGACACACACACTCACAAAAAATTGCTTGCACGCACGAACATGCACGAGCAAGTAAATCGTGAATAAGTTAGAAGGCCAGTGAAGGGTGGTGGAGAGGGTGGAGAGTGAGGGGAGAAACGGTGAGAGGGGAGAGGGAGAGGGAGAGGGGGGGAGGGAGAGAAGGAGAGGGAGAGTGAAGGGAGTAGGAGAGGGA
>BOPN01001665.1:35000-45000 GCA_017312705.2 Penaeus japonicus
TCCACTCAATCCCCTTCCCCCTCCCCCTCTCCCCTCCGCTACTCCTCCCACCCACCCCCCTCAAATGACAGTAAAAAAAAAAACACGCACGCAAAAAAAAAATCAAGAAAAACAAGCACTATCACCCCGCCGCGTGCACCTTCCCTCACCAATTAAGTTAATCATTCAGTATTAGCGAAACCCGCCCCCCTCCCGCCCCCTATTTGATTCTTACCCTCCCCCTCCTCCCTTCCCCCTCCAGCACCCCCATCTCCTTCCTCCACTCATGTGGTTGCAGGATGCATTATCCTGCATTGATTTGCGGAGTCCTTGTGAGCGTTTCCCTCTCCTGAAATACGGTTCATTGGCGGATCGTGTGCAAGAGCTTATTACTGTTTATTGTTTATGTTATTCGGTTTTTGTGTTGTTGCAGTAAAAAGTACAACACCATCTATGTGTGCATATGTATGTGAATATGTTTATGTGTGAGTAAGAATGTGAATGTGAATACACATACACATATACACACACATACACAAACACATACATACATACATACATACATACATACATACATATATATATATATATATACATATACATATATATATATATATATATATATATATATATATATATATATATATATATATACATATAATGTACATATAATATACATATACATAAACAAACATAAACACACACACACACACACACACACACACACACACACACACACACACACACATATATATATATATATATATATATATATATATATATATATATATATATATATATATATATATATAAATGCATATATATATATATATATATATTAATTTTACGTCTCTCGCTTAAAAATCAAAGAAAAAATCAAAGCTCTTTGTAAACCCGACTATGAGCATTATGTAAACAGACGCATTATGCAATTATTTTTTTCCTGAAATTCCCTCCATTGCCACAGAAGTTATTTTTACATCACCCATTTGTCACACCTACACACGCGTGTCATATCCTACGAGAAATGGACACAAAAACGTTTTCCCTTTCTAAGTGTTGCAATTCTCCCCTTCTCCTGTGTTAGGAACATCACAGTCTTTCCCTTTCTCCGTGTTAGCAATGCAATAATCTTTCTCTTTCTCCATGTTAGCTCTCTCTTAATCACTCCCTTTCTCCGTGTTAACAATCTTGCAATATTACTCTTTCTCGGTGCTATCAATATCACATTTCCCCCCATATTTCCGCGCTAGCAATGATATAATATTTCCCTCCGTGTTAGCAATATCATAACTTCCTCTATCCATGTTAGCAAGGTGTTTCCCTATCGTGCAAGCAATATCGCTACCATAGTATTAGCCCCATCGCTATCTTCCCCTTTCTCCGTGTTAACAAAATCATATCTCGCTCTCTCCGTGTTAACAAAATCATATCTCGCTCTCTCCGTGTTAACAAAATCATATCTCGCTCTCTCCGTGTTAACAAAATCATATCTCTCTCTCTCCGTGTTAGCAACGTATTTCCCTATCTCCGTGTTAGCCCCCTCGCAACCACCCCTTATTTCCGTCTTAGCCCCCCCCCCCCCCTCGCAATCTTCGCCTCTCATTCCGCTTAGCAAGCAGACTCGACCACTGCAGGCTAGAGCCCTCGGAGTGAGACACGACTTCCATGTTCCTACAACAAGCCTCCGCTAACGGGACGGCGCACCATCATTTAGGGCCTTAAAATGTCAGCGCAAGCTCACAACTATATATGAGGCGGCCACGCAGAAGCCGAGAGGGAGAGCAGAGAGAGGGGAAGGGGGTGGGGGGATAGTGCTACGAGCTAAGGGAGACGGGAGAGGGAGAGAAGGTGGAGGGAACTAGGAGGCAGGGAGTCAGGGAATCAGATGAGGACCAGCCAGGGTGGAGCCAAGAAGGAGCTAGTTTCGAGGAAGGGCTCCAGGAAACAACAGCAGCAGGGAAGGAGGGAGGGAGGGAGGGAGGGAGACAGGAAACATCAGCAGCAGGGAAGGAGGGAGGGAGGGAGGGAGACAGGAAACAACAGCAGCAGGGAAGGAGGGAGGGAGGGAGGGAGCCAAGAAACAGCATCTCGAGTGGAAATGAGGGAGGGAGAGAGCCAGGAAACAGCATCACGAGTAGGAAATAAGGGAAGGATAGAGCTAGGATAGAGCCAGAAGGAAGCCAGGAAACAGCTTTACGAGTAGGAAGTGATGGAACTAAGGGAAAATCAGGAAGGAGCCAGAAGATATCAGCGGCAGCGGGGTAGGAGGGAGGGAGTTAGGGAGGGAGAGAGGGAGGGGACCGGGAGCCTGATGTGGCTGACCTCCTCCCAGGGATCCGACTAAAGGATGAGGGATCGTACATCTTGCGCGAGTCACGACCCAAAAGGTGTAATGAGCCAACGCTCTCATACGAGGCTTGTCAAACCGCAAGGAAGCAAAAGGAAACCGTACTACTGTATTCTTCCCCGTCTCTGTCTGTCTGTCTGTCTGTCTGTCTGTCTGTCTATGGATTCATCTGTTTGTTTTTATCTGTACAGATATGTACACGTGTACATATACATAAATATACATAAACACACACTCATACACATATATATACATATGTATGTATGTATATGTATGTATATGTACATTATATGTATATGTATACGTATATGTATATGTATATGTATATGTCTGACTGTTTGTATGTGTGTATGTATAAATGTGTGTGTGTGTATGTATGTGTGTGTGTGTGTATGTATATATATATATATATATATATATATATATATATATATATATATATATATATATATATATATATACATACACACACACACACACACATACATACACACACACATACACACACACACACACACACACACACACACACACACACACACATACATATACATATATATATATATATATATATATATATATATATATATATATACATACATATATATAAATATATATATATATATATATGTATATGTATATATATATATATATATATATATATATATATATATATATATATATATATATATATATGTATGTATATATATACATACATATATATATATACATATATATATATATATATATATATATATATATATATATATATATATATATATATATATATATATATATATATATATATATATACATACATATGTAAATAAATAAATAAATATATATATACATATATATTTATATTTAGATACACATGTAATCCTCTGTCTACATCTGTTAACTCTCATGTCCTTGTCCTCCTCCTTCCCCCATTCCCTTTACCGGTCTCCCTCTCAACCCCCCCCCCCACTCTCCCACTCCAAATATTTCATTCACCCAACAATCACTTTGTATCCCTTTATATTCTGCACCACATATTGGAGCCCCAGCCTATACAAAACAATACAAATAATGATGTGATGATGATGATGATGATGATGATGATGATGATGATGATGATGATAATGATAATAATAATAATAATAGTAATAACAATATTAGTAATAATAATAACAGTAATAATAGTAGTAGTAATAATAATAATAATAAAAAATAATAATAATAATAGTAATAACAATATTAGTAATAATAATAAAAGTAATAATAGTAGTAGTAATAATAATAATAATAATAATAATAATAACAAAAAAATCCAAAGTAAAGGCCACAAGAAAATATACCACAAAGATATTACAAAACAAAACAAAAAATAAACAATAAAAATATTACAAAAAGATAAAACAAAACCTTTAGCGAACCAGGAAGCAAGCCGGGTCCAGCTAACTCCAGCTAACCTTTGGAACACATGATATCAAAATTCAACGTCCGATGGTCGATAATCAACGATAATGATGTTGATAAGTATTGCGTCATCAGGATATTGACAGGGACACATATCGGTAATGCATAGAGATATCATAACGATAACGACTCTCATTAAAAAAAAAAAAAAAAAAAAAAACGTAAGAGCAAAGCAAAGGAATAAAGAGATACGCATTATGTTTACGATCCTTGTACGAGAGCGCCGCCGCGACAAGGTCATCGTCAACAAACGGCAGAGACAAGTCAGAAAAGGAGAAAGAAAAAAAATAAAAAACAAAACGCAGCCACACGACCACATAACATCAACGGCACAAAAACAGTGATAAGGGCATCATAACGAAAGAGGAAAGACGAAGAACAAGACGAATGGCAAGGCGAAGACCAAGGAGAACAACAAGAAGAACAAGGATAAGAACAAGAGCAAAAACAAGAAAAACAAACAAAACGCAGAACAAGGCGACGAACAAGACGAAAAATAGGAACAAAAACAAGACGAAGAATAGGAACAAGAACAAGGCGAGGAACAAGACGAAGAATAAGAACAAGAACAAAGCGAGGAACAAGACGAAGAATAAGAACAAGAACAAGGCGAGGAACAAGACGAAGAATAGGAACAAGAACAAGGCGAGGAACAAGACGAAGAATAGGAACAAGAACAAGGCGAGGAACAAGACGAAGAATAAGAACAAGAACAAGGCGAGGAACAAGACGAAGAATAGGAACAAGAACAAGGCGAGGAACAAGACGAAGAATAGGAACAAGAACAAGGCGAGGAACAAGACGAAGAACAATAGCCAAGTGCGCCCGAGAGCCGATAAGATCACAAAAGGAGAAAGACCCTGAAGATGGAGAAGTGAAAACAGTAGAAGAGGAAAAAACAAAATAAAAAAAATAATAATGAAACACGAAATAATCACCTGTCAGACACATCTCAAAATAAAAAAAAATAAAAAAATGAAAATAGGAAACAAAATGTGAAATTAACTAATTACAAATTAAACTAAAAATATATATAAATCAAATATCAAAAAATAAAAACAACAAATATAAAAAAAAATATATATAAAAAAAACAACAAAACACAACAAAGAATGACAAGTAACGATAGCAAAAAGAAAAAAAAAGACAAAAAAAAAAGGGGGGAGATATTTTCCGAGAGAGGAAGCCGCCGCGAGAAAAGGCGCGAGCGGCCATAACACCCTTCACCGCTTGACCGTCTCAGACAGCCCGGCTTTTATGTCTGTCGAGATAAGAACAATCCGCAGAGAGAGATCCTTGGGTGTCGAGTACGTCTTACACGCCTTCTGCTGATGTTCCTGCTTCTGCTGTCTTCTCCTGCTCCCATTACTGCTGTCTTCTCCTGCCATTTCTGCTCTGTCGATGCTTTTTCCTCTTCTCATCGTTGGTAATATACATATTTATATCTATATCTATCTATCTATCTATCTATCTATCTATCTATCTATCTATCTATCTATATATTATAATGTATTTCTTTCTTTCTCTTTCATTTTCTCTTCATCCCTGCCTATGCCTATCGCTGTATCTGCCTCTCTGTGCCTCTCTATCTCCCCTTACCTCTCTTCCCCTTACTCCTTCCCCTCTCCCCTCCCCTTTCCCTCTCTGACCTATCTTCCTCCTCTACCACCTACCCTTCCTCCTCCCCCCTCCCCTTTTCCTCTCCCACCTATCTTCCCCTCTCCCACCTACCCTTCCTCCTCTCCCACCTACCTTTCCCTATCCCTCTCACGACAACCCTTTCTGTCCTTCCGCCTCCAAAAACCACCTCGCTTGCTTTCTACCTACCATGGCTAATAGGCGAACGAACACACAAGCTCCCCTTCTCCCGCCCGACACAGCTACCACAACCGCTTGCTACCATGGCTAATAGGCCGGACACAGCTACCACAACCGCGC
Organism: Penaeus japonicus; assembly: GCA_017312705.2. Lineage (NCBI taxonomy): Eukaryota > Metazoa > Arthropoda > Malacostraca > Decapoda > Penaeidae > Penaeus > Penaeus japonicus. The sequence continues at coordinate 40,729 of BOPN01001665.1, forward strand.
GAATACCTTCTCGGCTCCTTTCTGACCTTTTGCACGTTTCACAACCACTGGCGCGCCGGCTCCCTTTCAGATGCTTTTTTGGCCTCTAAGAGTCTTGTCTCTTCGGTCTGGTGTAATTAAGGGCCACGTTGGCTTGCTCTTATCAAACGCGGCTGCCGTCGAGACAACCACAATTGGTATTTGCTCATGTGGGAATTGGCAATACTAAATATGTGTAGTACATCGGTTTCATATTTGCGGGTTCATATCAGTATAAATATTCTAATATATATATTTTTTTCAAAACACCGACAGGCTGAACTTGTACCATGCACGAACTGGGTGTATGCAGGGATGGTGATGACATTACGCAAATATGGTATAATCCCTTTGGCAAACCAACACACACACACACACACACACACACACACACACACACACACACACACACACACACACACACACACACACACACACACACACACACACACACCACATACTTTTCGAAATACCTGCGCTTCGAAGCAAGCACATCCCATTCCCACCAACCTCTGGAGACGTATTGTGTTATGCCCTAGTTAGTTTAGAAAAAAATAAAAAAGAGAGAAAAAAAAAAAACAATCTCAAAGTACCTATAACTACCTCCCCCCCCCCCTCGCTGTACCTTAGCGACCCCCCTAAAAAAAACACCTATAAATAACCTTATCCCTCCCCGCATATCTCCACGCCCCTCCCCATCCCCTCGCTCCTAACCCCCCCTTCCCCACCCCGCCCCCTCGCAACCGGACCTGCTGGACTCTAGCTACTCCCCGCGGGCACTCTTCATTCCCATTCATTAGCCCGATTGTGACGGAGAGATTAAACCGATTCGTAACACGATTCCATTCAAGCTTTCTCCTTCCTCCTCTTTTCTCGGTCCGTTCCTCTTTGTTTTTTCCTCCTCTCTTCTTTCTTCTTCTTTATTTTTTTTTTTTCTAGTTCCTTCTCTTCTTAACAATCTCTTTCTTATCTTTTGGTCTCGTTCTCCTTGTTGTCATTGTTGTTCCTCCTCTTCTTCTTCATTCTTTCTCCTCTTTCTGTCCTCTTTTTTTTCTTCTTTTTTTCCACTTCCCTTCCTTCTCTTAATCCTCTTCTCCAAAAAAAATTCTCCATATCTAACTGCAACTCCTCTTCTTCCTCTTCCTCTCCCACTCCTTCCTCCTTCCTCCTCCCCCCCCTCCCTCGCTCCTTTAATGAGATGGGATGGACACCCGAGGTCGTCAAACGCCCTCATACATCACCGCCTTCTCCCCTCTTGACTGGGCGACGGAGTGGCTTCTCATCCGGAGCAAGATGGAGAGAAAAGGGTTCCCGCCCATCCACTTCAGCTCAATTTCTGTGCAGCTGAAACAAGTGCACTACTACTGCTACTATTACTACTATTACTACTGCTACTACTACTACTACTAACAATAATACTTCTACTACTACTGCTAATGCTATTACTACTACTACTATTACTACTGCTACTACTACTACTTCTACTACTATTACTACTGCTACTACTACTACTATTACTAATATACTACTACTACTACCATTATTACTACTACTATTACTAATATACTACTACTACCATTATTACTACTACTATTACTACTGCTACAGCTACTACTACTACTTCTACTACTATTACTACTGCTACTACCACTACTATTACTAATATACTACTACTACTACTCCTACTACTACTACTGCTACTACTACTACTTCTACTACTATTACTACTGCTACTACTACTACTACTACTACTAATATACCACTACTATTACAATTATTACTACTACTATTACTACTGCTACTACTATTACTACTACTATTACTACTACTACCACTACAACTGCAGCATTAACAATAATACACGTGCAAATTTAAACAATAATTGTACTAATACTAATACAACTACTGATGAAACGCGAGTGGACCAAGAACTAGAAAACTATTACAAACACTAATAATACTCGTGCTAATAATACCAGAAAAAAGTTACTATGGTTATATACGACAGAAATAATACAAGAGTAATAATACTAACATTAATTGTATTAATACTAGTAAAGTTAGTTAATAAATGAACTCAAATCAAATCTCAGTCTGAGAGTTAGGACATTTCTAAAATTCTCTCTTTTTTCATTTAGTCATGTTTTTTTCCTCGTTAATTGCATCTGCATGATCAAATTTGCTACCTTGCAATAAATAGTCCTGTGATAGTTTTATTGCATTTTCTCTTTCGTCTTTTCTCTTTTTTTCATTTTTTCGGTTTATTTCTATCATTCTCTCTTTTTCTATTTCATTTTCTTTCTCGCACTTTGTCTTTCTCTCTTGATCTTTCTATTTTTTTCCCTTTTTCTCCTTCTCCTTCTCCTTCTCCTTCTCCCTCTCCCTCTCTCTTTTTTTTCTTTACTTCTGTCTCTGTCTCTGTCTCTCTCTTAACTTCGTTCTCCCTCTACCTGTCAGTGCACTACGATCTACTTTTCCGATTGACATTCGGACTGTGCCATCTCGGATCTGCAAGTCTTACGTAACACTTAAAGGAGAGCTGGCGGTTCCTTCCAAGGAATACAAAACACACTTGAAGACATAGATACTCAAAGTTTATTCATAATTCATTTCATTTCGTCTTCATTATCAGCATCACGATCTTCATCTCTATCACTATCATTATCATCATCACTATCTTTTCCGTCACTATCATTCTTAGTAGTGAGATTACGACTCGAAACTGCCTGCATCACCTCTTACACTACAACATCTTATCTAAGCCATCCTAATGTTCTACGACATCTTCTATTTCAATTTTCTTTATTTCTCTTCTTCTTTTCTATTTCCTTTCTTTTATCTCATTTCCTTCCGTTCGTCCATCCTTTTGCCATTTCACTTTTCCTCTTTCTCTCTCTTTCTCTCTTTCTCTCTTTCTCTCTTTCTCTCTTTCTCTCTTTCTCTCTTTCTCTCTTTCTCTCTCTCTCTCTCTCTCTCTCTCTCTCTCTCTCTCCCTCTAGATCTTATTCAACCCTCTCCTTCACACTCCTTTATCTTTGTTATTGTTTGGGAGGATGTTTCATCATCTCATCCTTTCCCTTTACATCTACTTCGCTTTTGACGCCGAGAACAACAAAAACAAACAAAACAATGATAGCACTATCGCATCTTCTATCTTCATCTTCCCCTTTCTTTCCCCCGTTCACTTTTTCTTTTTGCCTTCCTTTCCTTATTTATTTATTTATTTATTTCCTTCTCTACTCTCTCACTCCCTTTCAAACTTTCTCCATGTCTCCCTTTCTCTCTCTCGACCTCCGTCTCTTCCTCCCTCCCTCCCGCCGTCTTTACTTCTTTCTTCCTTCCTGCCTTCCTCCTTCCCTCCCTCTCTTCCCTACATATATTCTTTCTTAATAACCCTTCTCTCTGCATTATATCATGTGTGTTTGCTTAAAACCCTCCCCCCCATTCCATCACATCTTCACTTCCTGCTATTTTCCTTCCGCTAATTTATTTTTATTTTATTTTATTATTTTTTTTTTTTGTACACACTCTCATCTTCCGCTCTGGCTCTCTCTCTAAATTTACTTATATGTCTGTCTGTTTATTGCTCTCTCCCTCTATCTCTCTCTCTGTCTCTCTCTGTCTCTCTCTCTCTCTCTCTCTCTCTCTCTCTCTCTCTCTCTCTCTCTCTCTCTCTCTCTCTCTCTCTCTCTCTCTCTCTCTCTCTCTCTCTCTCTCTCTCTCTCTCTCTCTCTCTCTCTCTCTCTCTCTCTCTCTCTCCCTCTCTCTCTCTCTCTCTCTCCCTCTCTCTCTCTCTCTCTTTCCCTCCCTCCCTCCGTCCCTCCCTCCCTCCCTCTCTATCTCTCTCTCTTTCTCTCTCACTCTCTCACTCACTCACTCACTCAATTCAATCAATCATTCACTCACTCCCTCTCTCTCACTCCGTTTTCCTTTTCCTCTCCCTCTCCTTCTCCCTCTCTCTCTCTCACTCCCCTTCTCCCTCTCCCTCCCTCTACCATAATTAGTTAATCACCTTCTGTTGTTTCTGCTCAGTGCACGGCGGGGTTCATTACCTGCAGGAAAAAAAAGACACGAGTTAGAAAAAAAAGATGATATATCCTTTAGACTAGGGTGACAGCGGCGCCTATGAGACACCAGTGTGCTTTTACGTTTGTTGTGCTTTTGTGTCTGTTGTGCTTTCACGTTTGTTGTTTACGAATGTGGAGAAAGTGGGCGCATTTGCCTTCATTATTCGCTGTTATCCGGGCGTTTGTG
>BOPN01001665.1:50000-52500 GCA_017312705.2 Penaeus japonicus
AGACATTACAAATGACAAGGAGAGCTGGGGAGATAGGGAGAGAAGGAGAGAGAGAGAAGGAGAGAGAGAGAGAGAGAGAGAGAGAGAGAGAGAGAGAGAGAGAGAGAGAGAGAGAGAGAGAGAGAGAGAGAGAGAGAGAGAGAGAGAGATAGATAGATAGATAGATAGATAGATAGATAGATAGACAGATAGAGAGAGAGAGAGAGACGGAATAACGTGTGTTCCTGTGCGTCTAATCCCGAGGAATTAATCATCGTTCAATTCGCCTTCTCCCGAAGCAGCAGACATCGACGGTGGATCGAAGGACGCCGTCCCTCCGCCGTCCCTTCGGCCACAGCGTCCTCTGGCCGTTCATGCCGTGGCAGAGGGCGAAGTCGAAGTGCGTAGCGTCCGTTTCGAGACGTTTTCACGCCCATTCCTCCGTCGACTCGTTGAACGGGCGAATCAAGAGGACGCGCGCGCATCGACACGTCAAAAGAGACAATGACCTCACGAGGTGCAAGGTGACTGCCGAGGACTATGACGATGATTTCGAGCTTCCCGTCGAACCGTTCCGTCCTCTGGCGTCGCGGCGGCGTGTTCTCGGACGCCGCTAGGAGTGACAGGTACGAGATATGCAAATGACATTGACATATGGAGGGCTGAGCGCCGTGACACGCCGACGCTGGGACGCTCCTCGCCGCTACCAAAAGTGCGAGCAGGTAGCAAGGAAACCTGAAAACGCGGCCGCTGTACCCACAAGCAACAATGGTCGGGATAGTGATATAAGTGACAGTGAGACGCTTGATAACATCTGAAGGCCATTGCAGCTGCGATAGCGAGAGGCACGCAATCGAAGCACCGCCGAGTGGCGATGGTTTCGCTAGAGAGAGAGAGAGAGAGAGAGAGAGAGAGAGAGAGAGAGAGAGAGAGAGAGAGAGAGAGAGAGAGAGAGAGAGAGAGAGAGAGAGAGAGAGAGAGAGAGTTATCAGATCATAAGCTTTCTTCCTATGTTTATGAAACATCAAATTACATCTGCAACAGGAGTAATTCAGGACTTATATATATATATATATATATATATATATATATATATATATATATATATATATATATATATATATATATATATATATATATAATATTATATTAATTAATTTATTTTTAACAGAGCGCACATCTGCATACGTGTGCTCATGCGTGAGTATCCCGTATGCGCGCGTACACAGGCCCTTACAGACCGCCCGCTGTAAGAGTCGCGAGCATGGAGCGCAGGCAGAGGAGCCCTTATCAGATGCCTGCCACAAGGTCCTCGGCGATGGTGATGGCCGGGGACTTGTGCAACAGTGAGGCCTCCCCTTAAATGGTGACGTCAAGCCCCGCCGACCAAGAGACATCGTCGAAGCAGCACTAGTCCCTCCTTGGTAACGCCTTCCAGCGCGCGGTATCGTCGTGGCACAGCTACCTGTCTGCCATTATCTCGTGGACGCCTTATCAGTTGTAATCTCTTCCCATATTTTTTTTTAAACTTCGACATAACTATCTAATTACTGTTGGTATAAGAGTTCTGGGGTCTTGCTCGACCGGGTAGACTGAGAAATTCTATGCACTTGCATTAAATTACCTATTGTATGTTAATGTGCTAATGATTCCATTTATCTACTGTATCTATCTACAAATATTTGCTTTCGAGGTTGCCAATGCAATCGCTAAACAGCCTTCTGCAATTTGCGTCACACATCATATCCTTATCATCCCCATCATCACATCATTTCCCTCATCACACATCATCATCATCATCACCGCCATCACCACACATCACCAGACGACACCAAGCCACTACCCATGATATATTCCCAAGACCCGGCCCCCACCCCCCACCCTCATAGTCAGTCCATGTGGCAGGTGTGATGAAAACAACATAAGCCTATTGAAGATACGTCACACGCTAAACACATGTGTGATGGAAAGAAGTTACGGAAGAGGCAGTTAATTGAGATCCCGTGGGCGGGTTTCCTGAAGATGGGCGGGCCACGGAGGGGAGCCAGGCTGTGGGCGAGTGAAGTGGGCTGATGGATGGGTGTGTTGGATAGATACGGGAAAGGTGGGTCTGTGGGTGGGTGGTTGAGTTAGCGAAAGGGTGTGAGTGAGAGAAAGAGTGAATGTAAGGACTCTCTGTGTGTGTGTGTGCGTGTGCGTGTGCGTCTGTGAGTGTGTGTGTGTGTGTGTGTGTGTGTGTGTGTGTGTGTGTGTGTGTGTGTGTGTGTGTGTGTGTGTGTGTGTGTGCGTGCGTGCGTGCGTGCGTGCGTGCGTGCGTGCGTGCGTGCGTGCGTGCGTGCGTGCGTGCGTGGCGTGCGTGCGTGTGCGTGCGTGTGCGTGTGTAAGTGCATGTGCGCCCACTGAACGACGAGACACGTGAAGGGCTCCGAGAGCTATCTGTTGCTAGGAAGTTCGAGTGCAGCAGAGCGAGTATGTGTTGTTGACTTAGCAGGAGGAGCAGCAGGAGCAGAGGCAGTAGAAG
>BOPN01001665.1:75000-82500 GCA_017312705.2 Penaeus japonicus
GTTACGCAGCTTGCCTGACCTCCGAGATCCTTGTTGCTGTCTTGAGGCCTCTTAGCGCTCCCACTTTTCACTCTCTCGCTTATTATCCTTCTCTCTCTCTCTCTCTCTCTCTCTCTCTCTCTCTCTCTCTCTCTCTCTCTCTCTCTCTCTCTCTGCTTCCCACCCACCATCATCTCTGTATATCATCCTTCCCTCCTCTCTCTCTCTCTCTCTCGCTCCCTCCCTCCTTCTCTCCCACCATTCTCTCTATAACTTCCATCCCTCCCTCCCTCCCTCCCACCATCCCTCTCTCTCTCTCTCCAATCCCTCCCTTCTCACCCTCACCCATTGGCCCCCGTCTAGACGCGGGTATATAAATCTATTGCACTTATCTAAGCCATTTTAAGACACTTTACCCGGGGCGTCTAAACCTAACAGGCTCTACCAGTATCTACTTTTAAGTCGATGTCAAGGGCGCTACTACTACTCCTTCTCGAGATGTTGCAAAAGATTGTTCATTCCGAGGTAAGATAGCCTACGCCGTGGTTCGTTACGCGTTATGGTATTGCGACGGTTCGCACTAAGCCGTAATGGTGGCATGAATAGTACTACCGAACCGACACTACACTAACAATAACATGACAGTAATAGAAGCAACGATAATGAATGTTCAAGTAGATAGGAGGTACATATAAACACACCAACGAATTAAATGATAAAAAAAAAAAAAAATCCACGTTCCTTCATCCATGATTTATTCACAAGGAAAACCAGAGGAGCAACGCCACCTGCATGTTGCATCACTTCGCATCATATCAACAACACTGTCATTCGATAGCCTGCAAGCTTTCATTGACAACTCAAGTCGCCAAATGCTACACATTACTACGACAATTTACAAACTCTCGCGGAAGGCAAGCGACGTTGTAGAAGTATCAAGGAACCAAATAAGAAAGTAACAAAACGTTTATGCAAGGAAAAGAAACACAGCAACAATGGTATACCTTCGTTTAAAAAAAACAACCGTAGCTATGAGAGCAAAACCCCGTGGATTCAAATCAAAAGACCCACGTTCGCCACCGTAGTGGCCTGGTACATGTGGAATATCTCATGCTCACACCTGGTATTAATCTTGATTCTGGGGATTAGCTGAGGATCATTCCTGAAGTTCTCTCTCCCAAAGTCGCTTGGTGTTGGCCTCTCAAATGCTAGTTCTGAAGTTTCACGGGCACCCGAGAAGTTGTAATTCTGTGCGTACCTTTCATAACACCTTTCTGTTGTTCTATGGGGTAAACTAACTTTCCTACCAGACAAACATTTGCCTAACCAGAGTCTGTTCTTTTATACATGAACTACATGAATGTAACAATCTGAATTCCACGAAAAAGGTAAATAACCAGACTAATCGCATACCTAAACGACTTAGACAATAAAACTAGCTAAACGACTCAATCACAGCTAAACGCCCGTATCGGCTATACGACTGAACCACCGCTAAAGGATTCAAAAACCTTTCCATGATAGAATTAACGGAAAAAACACACCGGTAAAGCACCAAGCACTGACATCTTGGTTGGACAGCAAGCATGACAATGTTACCAAGACATCCGTTCAGGATATCTCCTATCTCTCCTCCCTCCTCTCTCACTTACCCTTCAAGGCGGTGCTCCCTTCGCCATCACTCTATCTAGCTCTTCTTCAAAAACAAAACACATGATCCCATAGAAGACACGAGGGGAAAAGGAGGACAACTAAAGCTCACCCTTTCTCTCCCCTCCTTCCTCTACCACTCCCCTCCCCCTCCTCCCTCTTCCTCACCCCATCCTTCCCTTCCCCTCATCCTCCCTCTTTCACTCTCCCCTCACCCTTCACCCTCCCCGTCCTATTCTCTATTCTCTTTCCCTTCCTCTCCTCTTCCCTCACCCCATCCTTCCCTTCCCCTCACCCTCCCCCCCCCATCCCCGTCCCTTTCTCACTTCCCTTTCCCTCCCTCTTCCCCCCTCCCCATTCCCTCCCCATTCTCCCGCTGCCCCCAGCATGAGGCAGTCGCCGAGGCATCTCGAACGTTTAGCGTAGTGTCGGCGCTCGCACCCGATACTCGCGCCGCGCGTCTGCCACCTGTTGCCCGCCCGCCCGGCACAGTAACAAGTGTCACTTCGCGCACTGCCACTCCGCCAACGCCGCATGTGAGCCAAACCGATTGTGCTGCCACAACCGGCGCTCCATAGTAGGAAGAAATGTGCATGTGTGCGTGTGCGTGAGTGTGTGTTAACATACATGTACATGGAACAAAGGTATATGCATGAATACGATATATACACCTCCAAATGTATGTTTATATATGTACGTGTATGTGTATGCATATGCATATGTATATGTATATGCATATTCATATATATATATATATATATATATATATATATATATATATATATATATATATATATATATATATATATACACACTGTATATATGTATATATATATGTATATGTATATGCATATGTATATGTACATGATTATGTATATGTATGTGTATCTATCTATATAAATATAAATCACAAACACGTATGTATAAGTATTTACACATGTAAATATATATATATATATATAAATATAATATATATAAACATATATGTCTAATGATGTAAATATTTATATACATAGGCATACATACATCCTCCTATACACAAACGTGCGCAAATGATCAAGTCCACGTTCACACTAACCAATATATGAATAAATTATATTCATACCCGATGAATTTGCATATACATATATATAAATATATAATATATATATGTACACACACACACACACATATATATATATAGAGAGATAGATAGATATACACACACACATCAATGTAAATACATAAACACATACATAATTACACCACTCATACCTACACACACATACACATCTGTGTGTGTGTTCAAGCGGACGTCACTGAATGGACATATCAATGAGTGAGTCGTCTCAGCCCACGTCCCAAAGGCCTACTGCTCTTTTGATTGCCAGCAAGTTGAATGATCTCTCCCTCTCGAATATGCTCTCTCACTCACTCGCTCGCTCATGCTCTCTTGATCTCTCGCTCTCTTGTTCTTTCTCTCTCTCTCTCTCTCTCTCTCTCTCTCTCTCTCTCTCTCTCTCTCTCTCTCCCCCTCTCTCTCCCTCCCTCCCTCCCTCTCTCCCTCCCTCTCTCCCTCTCTCCCTCCCTCTCTTCCTCTCCCCTCTCCTCTCTCCTCTCCCTCTTTCTCTCTTTCCCTCTCTCCCTCCCTCCCTCCCTCCTTCCTCTTTCCTTCTCTCCCTCTTCCTCCCCCCCCCCCACACACACACAGAACACAGAGAGAACACCGCATCCGGGTTCTCGCTCCAGGGACTTATCATCAGACATGTTCTGCCTGATGACGTCCCCCTCCCCCTTCCCTCTCCTTCCCCCTCCCCCTCCCCTCCCCTCTCTTGCCTCTACCAAACCTCTTTTTATCTTCTCCCTTCATCGGCTTCGTATTCAAATCACATTGATTCTTTTCCCGATATCAAAATCAATCAAAAGGCAACCTGATAAATGCCTCGACCATCATCCATCACGTCTAGTTGATAAGATCCCAAAGGAGATACTCTGGTCGTTTAGAATCAAAGTGTCGTTTCTTTGACAGCTTCCTCAATTTATATATAAGAATTGATTCTCACTTTGATGTTGCTAGATACATGAGGAACTGGTGCCTTCATTTCAAGATCATTCCAATAATCAACAGTTTTAACAATTTAACACCATAAATATCATCATTGTTATTGTCTTCATCACCATCACTTTTAACACTAAAGAACAAAAATATTCAAACCAACATCACCTAGAATGCCAAAAAAAAAAAAATATATATATATATATAGAGAGCTTCAACATGATAACATTAATAATAATGAAAATAAATAATAAAGATAATAACAATAATAATACTAATAATAGTGATGATAATAACAATTATGATAACAATTTCATTATCATTAAATATCATTAATATCATAATCATCATTACTCATTACAATCATTTTCCTATTATCATAATAATAATACCAATAGTAATGATAATAATGATAAAAATAATAACAAAAATAATAATAATTTCATTAATATCATTAATACCATTATTACTGTTATTCCTAACAACTATCATTACTATCATTTTCATAATCACTATCATAATAAAAACGATTACCACACACAAAAAAAAAAAAAAAAAAAAAAAAAAAAAAAAAAAAAAAAAAAAAAAAAAAAAAAAAAAAAAAAAAAAAAAACGCTCCTTACCTTGAGTCCAAAATCCTTCAAGGCAAAGCTTCCAGCACTACGTCGAACTCCCGGTTGCCTAGAAGCTTCCAAGTGTCTCGCCAAACCTCCAGTTCACAAGACGAGCGGGCGGGTTCCTTCCTGAGGCCCTTGCTTGCTTGCTTGCTTGCTTGCTTGCTTCCTTGCTTGCTTGCTTGCTTCTTTGCTCCGAGGGGCAAAACAACGTCACTTCCCAACACCACTTTTTACAGCTCCGAAACACACAGCACTGGCAAGCACATCCCGGGAACACGGTCGGAGGTTTTATGTGCGCCCTGAGTGTTATCACTGCGATAAACTGACCATGGCAATAAGTATCAACAACACACGAGACTGTCAATAACCGACGTGCAACATTCTAGCATTACCCTTTGTCGTGGTCATGTGTGCAACCTGTTTTGTTTTGTTTTGTTGCTCCTGTAATTGTCGAGAAATGTGAAGGAATTATTAATCGTTCTTTTTTTTCTCTTTCTTTCGTATGATCGTATTTTTTTTTTTCTGTTACTTTCTGTTTAATCTTATCACATAATCACATGAAGATAAATATCACACGAGCGAGGCAGACAGCAATAACATCAACAACGATGAAACTAATAACAACAATAATAACAATGCCAATAAATACGAAACCAATAGCATAAATAATAATAATGGCGACAGCAGCAAAGCAATGACTCGCCACTCGTCAGTCACTCGTCACTCGCGAGTAGACATCAAAACATCGTCCTTGCATTAGCACTGTTCTTCGTAAAGCACGGTGGTGGTGCAGAAAATAATAAATAATAAATAATAATAATGATAACAAAATAATCATAATAATGATGATAACAAAACAATAATAATACTAATGATAACAAAATAATAACAAAATAATAATAATATTAAATAATAAATAATAATAAATACTAAATGCGCCAGACTACATGTTTGCTTTGGCGTTCCTCGGCTATGGTGCTGAAGAACGAGTATAGAGAACACCCTCTCTGGTTTTGACTGTCCCTTCTCGTATGCACGCACATACACACTGGCACAGGCACATGCAAATACATAGAGGTACTGGAGAAGTAGTGGAAACACGCATGCAAATGCTCACGTACACACAACCTCCCCCCCTCCCCTACACACACACACACACACACACACACACAACCCCCCCCCCCCACAAGCATACCTCCCCCTCCACATACACACACAGGCACAGCCACAAAACTCTAAACAAGTAAACTCCCTCTTTAAGGCAGTTCTCCTTGTCATTATAATGCTCAAACGCAACAAACCGCGCAAGGACACAATCAGTTCGTATCCCCAAGGTTGCGTGCGCGCGCTCCAGAGACAGGAGACGTTATCTCCGTATCTCAACCCTGCATGCTTCTCTCTCTTCTCTCTCCCCTCCCTTCCACTCTCCTTTCCTTTCCTTTCCTTCCCCTCCTATCCCTTTCCTTTTCCTTTCCTTTCCTTTCCTTCCATCTACTCGCCTTTCTTTCCCCTCCTATTCTAGCTCCTTCCGTTCCTTTCCTTTCCTTTCCCTCTACTCTCCTTTCCTTCCCCTCCTATCCTATCCCCTTAACTCCTCCTCCTTACCCCTACCCCTCCCCCTCCCCCACTTTCTCCCCTCCTCCCTCATCCTCCCCCCTTCCCCCTCCCGCCCTTATCGACCTCAATCAGTGATAAGAGTAATCGCAACAGAACGCCAGAGATACACACAAAAAATATCCAATACAAAACTACAATATGTCGGACTCGTGTTTACGTGATTCTTTTTTTTTTTTTTTTTTATCCTTGTCTTCATTGCAAACTTTTCTTCTTGATTCTTCCGGGGTATTGTAACGTTTTTGATGCTGTTGCTATCCTTCTCCCTGTTCGTTTTCTTCTTTATTCTCTTTCTTTGATTCTTTATCGGCTACTGTTAGGTTCATTCTCTTTATCTATTTTTTTTCTCTTACTCTTATTCAATCACGTGTCAAAGTCGTCTAGATCTTTCCCTTCCACCGGAACCCCTCTCCCTCTCTTTCTCTTTCTCTTTCTCCCTCCCACAGTCTCCTTCTCCCTCACCCTCTCCCACTCCCTCTGCCTCTCCCTCACCCTCACCTACTCCCTCTCCTTTCTTTCTTTCTTTCTTTCTCTCTCTCTCTCTCTCTCTCTCTCTCTCTCTCTCTCTCTTCGTAGGACAGCCTTCCAAACCTTATCAGAGAACAGTATCCGGCCAGTTTTACCACCGGTCTCTCTCCCCTTCTCCCTCTCTCACACTCACTCACTCACTCACTCACTACCTCAACTCACTCTCTCTCTCTCTCTCTCTCTTTCGCTTCCAGCATTTAGAACATGCGCAGAACACAATCACCACTTCCCTTATGTTTTCTTTAGCGTCGATAAGTGCTACACTAAAGAACAGCACAGCGACACACACCCCTACCCTGCCTCCCTTTTCCCTCCCTCCCCCTCCCTCCTCCTCTTCCCTTCCTTTCTCCCTCCCTCCTCCCATCCTCCCTTCCTTTCTCCCTCCCTCCCACCTCCTCTTCCTCCCTCCCTCCTTCCCTCCCTCCCTCCCACCTCCTCTTCCTCCCTCCCCACCTGATGCACCGATTCTGACAGTGATGAATATGTTCAAGTCCCAAGGTGTTCATTCCATTACCTTGGTACTCGCCATTTACTCTCTTCTTTTTATTTATTTGTTTGTTGTTTTCCGATCCTGGCCTCTTATTTTTGTTTTTGTTTCTTTTCTTCATCTTTATTTATTTATTTATTTATTTATTTTATATTTATTGTTTTTTTTTTTTTTTTTTTTTTTTTTTGGGGGGGGCAACCTTAGCTCTTTAATTTTATCTCATGTCTCCGGCACCTCTACCTGCCCACCCAGATACAGATATTCACTTCGAAGACAAACACAAATATAATATATATCAGCGACTAAGGTTTACGCCCATAATGCTTCGGATATTAAAAGCGTTCAAGTGCCGTGTTCTTCAAGGCTGTTCTGTTCACTCAACCCGGCGTCCCATCAACTAATGTTCACACTATTGGCGTGTCAAATCAAACCTCGCACAGGCTAGGGGGAGGGGGGAGTGGAGTGGGGGGGGGTGTTAAAGCGGGCCTCGGTTAAGCCGAACTTATTTTTTTTCATTTTTTATTTTCAGCCGTCGGACCGATTCAAACTCTCGGACTCTCACTTGACACTGACGAAACGTTGGCTCCTTT
>BOPN01001665.1:92500-95000 GCA_017312705.2 Penaeus japonicus
CACCTGTTTTGGGCCAAGGACCATTGTTTACAGGTGTGTTGGAAACGGCACCTGTTTTTTGGGGCCGGGGATACACTGCCTACAGGTGTGTGGACAACAGCATCTGTTTTATGCTGGAGGAAAATTGTTAACAGGTTCGTGGACAAATGCACCTGTATTGGGCCAGGGACTATTTTTTTTGCGAGTGTGTAAACAACGGCGACTGTTTTTGGCCAGAGGAACATCATCTACAACTCACGTACCCGTATGAAGGAGAGAAAAGGGAGGGAGAAAGAGAAGAGGAAAAAAAGGAAAAGAGAAAGATGCAAATGAACAATCAATAAAAAAAAAGAAAACCAAAACAAAACAAAGAAAAAAAAACGAATGGGAATCTGATATAAATACTCAGTTGAGAAAAAATGATAAAAGAAAGATAGGAAAAAGAGAAAAAGAAATCGAAAGAAAACAGAAAGAAATGGTGAAAAAAACGAAAGAATGGTAGAAAAGAAAGAAAAAAGAAAGAAAGAATGAAAGAAAAAACGAAAGAAAGAAAGAAAATAAACAAAAAAGAATGAAAGAAAATAAACAAAAAAAGAATGAAAGAAAAATAAAAAATAAAAGAAAGAAAAAAATATGAAAGAAGAAAAACATTTAAAAAATCAAAATACGAAAAGACAAAATACTCACGATGACCTAAACCGAAATGGGAGGCCTACGACCCTGTAGGCTTACGTTAAAAAAAATCTTAGGGTATGTAATAAAAGGAAAATAAAATAAACACTTGGGCATAGCGTTGGATAACAAGGGTTCGAGGAAAGACTCCAGCATGGGATGGCATCTTTAGGGTTAAGGGATGTCTGTGCTTGAGGGTGAGAGACATGTGTAGGAGGGGGAGGAGGAGGGAGGAGGAGGGAGGAGGTGAAAGAGGAGGAGGAAGGTGAGGGGGAGGGGGAGGGGGTGAAAGAGGAGGAGGAAGGGGGGGGGGGGGGGGGGGGGGGGGGGGGGGGAGGAGGAGGAGGAGGAGGAGGAGGAGGAGGAGGAGGAAGAGGGAGAAAGGGAATGAAGAACAGAGAATAAAAAGACAGAGGAGGAAACAACTTTACTCATCAAAACAGCGTACGTAATTTGTACGTAGAGTACGTATACCATTTGAATAATAAACAGGTAAGAACTGTTAGCTTTAAGTGAAAGTTAAACAACTTCCACTAACAAACCAATGCACGCGCACGTGTACACACATACACATACACACACACACATACACACACACACACACACACACACACACACACACACCGGGAAAGGGGGTCACATACGGGAGGGAGAGAGGGGGTGGGGAGGAGAGGGAAAAAAGGGGGGGGGGGGGGAGGCAGTAACTGTGTTGTGACGCAGCCTAGCAACTGGTTGGAGCGCGGCCATTAGAATGAAACCACTCCTCAGGCCATTATAAATCTTAAAGCACACGGACGCAGAGGTTATTATTCCGTGCGACGAGGGACCACGCGTCGCCCCAGGCAACTATGTACGCAGCCATGAGTATGTAGATCTGTAAACACACCGCACTCCGGTTGCACAACCCTGCACGCCGATGAGACAAACGTCGATAGAAAAAAAAGAAAAAAAAAGAACGCTAACCAGAAACATTTTTCATGATTTTTTTAAAAATCTGTCGAAAAGGAAAACGCCATTTTCTTTCCCTTTTGACCCTCGAAGAAAACGGAAAATTCTCCCAACAGAAGCTGCCACGACAATTGCAAATCTGTCAAGCTCGTTGAAGCAAGAATGTCAACTTCCAAATAAACACACATCAGATCTGGATTTTCACCGAAAGAGGGTTTTTTTGATAACATCGAGAAAACAGCATTAACGCTTAAGCCCGGGCGGGTCAACTTCTGACTTTTTGAATACCTGATACTTGATACTTCCCTGATACTCGAGACTTTGCAGCATTTACATCTGCACTATGCCGAGACTCTGATTGTTCTTATTTAATTCCTTGCACATTTTCGGTTTCTTATTCCTCTATTGCTAATACAAATACGAGATCTAACTTCAGTCCATATTTCAGTAGTGCTGACTCTCAACTTCTTTGCAGCGAAGCAGAGAGGAACGTTTACAGGAAAGAAAAGAAAAGAAAAGAAAAGAAAAATATCTCACTAATACCTAGAGGCAATGGCAGTGGGATCAACAGTATGTGGACATGCACATATCTTTTCTTAGACGATTACACATTGTGGAGATAAACTAAGAAATAACTCGCCTTGCCATGAAGTTCTCTACTTAAAACAAACATTCAAATCTCTCTTTTATACAAAATGAATGTGCATCTCCTAACTTCGTAAACAAGTGGTTAACCATGATTTGCATCGGATCAGTATTTAGCAAGAAAGAAAGAAATATCGAACATCCAAAATTCGAAAAATAAAACTCGAACAACTTTCAAAATTGCTTGGGAAGGAAAAAATAACGAACATCTAAAATTCGAAAAAATAAAGCTCGAACAATTTTGAAATTTACTTGG
>BOPN01001665.1:100000-102500 GCA_017312705.2 Penaeus japonicus
CCCTCACCCACCCTCTCACCTCCCCCCTCCCCCCCCCCCCTCCCCCACACACGTGCCATAACGCCCCGCCGGTAGAAGCGTGCAACACAAATCACCATTTCCGACACCTTGGCTTGTTTTCAGCGCCGCTTCCGTGGTCGGGACAGGAAACCTCCGCTTGAACCGGGGATGACCTGGGTTCTGACCTTACGTACTCATTGACCTTATTGGCGTACCTTAGCAACACCAGCTTGAGCCCTTTTGAACCCTTGCTTTGCGCTCGGTAATAAACCGTGTCTCGCTGGGTTTGAAGTTCGGAAGTTGCTGGGTTTAAGTTTTAATGTTGCGGGGTTTGAACTTCTTAAGCTCTGAAGTTGCTGGGTTTAAGTTTTAATGATGCGGGGTTTCAACTTCTTAAGCTCTGAAGTTGCTGGGTTTAAGTCTTAATGATGCGGGGTTTCAACTTCTTAAGCTCTGAAATTGCTGGGTTTAAGTCTAATGATGTGCTTCAACTTCTGCTCTTGAAGTTGTTGGTTTAAGTCTTAATGATGCGGGGTTTCAACTTCTGCTTCTGAAGTTGTTGGCTAAAGTCTTAATGATGTGTTTCAACTTGCTCGAAATTGCTGGGTTTAAGTCTTAATGATGCGGGGTTTCCAACTTTAAGTTCTGGAGTTGCTGCGTTTCAGTTTTAATGATGCGGAGTTTGAATTTCTGAAGTTGCTGGGTTTTTAAGTCTTCAGACTGACGATCGTTTTTATTGATGTCTATGTTGTGACAGGTCACTGTTTTCATCTTTATTGTTGCTCTATCACGGAATTATTCCATTTCTTCTTTCTCTCATGCACGCATATATACACACACACACGCAAAAAATCTATTAATCAGTATTGCTTTCTGAAAGATACTCCTTTGCTCACCTGTGTCTTAAAAAAATAAATAAATAAATAAAAAAAATCTTGTTTTCATATTTTTACTCTTTCATTATTGCAGAGAAAACTGGAAACTCTTTTCAAATGAATTTGCATTGCCTATTGCGTTGCATCATATTACATTTCCTCTGACTACTTTTGCTCAGGCTTTCTCTCATGCATACACTCAGGAAGTGTACTACATGTCATGCACGCGGTAAGCTGGGGGCTTTGTGCATGGCATGGAGGTGCGCAGCTCGAGTGGCTTGGGAGAAAGGGGGGGAGAGGGAAGAGAGTGGGAAAGGAGAGGGAAGGAGGAAGGGAGAAGGAAAGGAGAAGGAGGGAGAAAGGGAGAGGGGATGGGAAGGTGAGGGAGTGGGAAACGGTAGATGGGAAGGGAGAGAGAGAGAGAGGTGGGGGTAAGGGAAAAGGAGAGAAATAGAGGGAGGGAAGAAGAAGGAAGCATGGAGGGAGAGGGAAGGAGGAAGGGAGGCAGAATAATGAGGAAAGGGAGAAAGGGAGAGGGGGAAGGAAGAAAGGAGGAGGGAAATGTAGGTATGGTTGATAAGAACAGTTACAGAATAGACAGAAAGTAATCTTTCCCATCTATTTTAAAAATACCTGTCCGTCAACCCAAATACCTATTCAATTCTACCCATTCAACAACTTTCCCTCCTATCCCCTCCCTTCAATACTCCTTCCCTCTCTCCCTCCCCTCCACATTCCTCCCCCTCCCACCGTACTTCTTCCCTCCATACTCTTCCCCTTCCATACTCAGTCAGTCACTCACTCATTCACTCACTCACTCACACACTCACTCACTCCCTTCCATACTCCTTCCCTCCCCCCCCCTTCCATACCATACCGCCCACCCGCTCTATTTCTCCTCCCTCCGCTACGACCGCTAGCAGCCAATTCATTACCGGAGCGCAGCTGGCGTTGCACTCTCGTCCGCTTGCAACTTGCAATTAGAAAGTGTAAAACAAAACGAGGATGGACTCACCCACATTGGAAGCTTTCGTGGCGAATTTGGGTTAAAGAGACCGAATCAGGTGAAGGATTAGGACCATGTCGTGTATTGTGCGTTGCATGACGTATGCATCACAATCGGAGAAGTTGAGGTTAGATTTGATTGTGATTGGTCGATAAAATGCTAAAAGTCCGAAAGCGTTAGAATAGCATTATTTAGGATCAGTCACTCGCCACGACCGGTATTCAAGGATAATCCCTAGTATTTTATTTCTTCAATATTTTCAAATATCGGTTTCTTATCAAATACTGCTTTCAACCTTGATTCCCGTTCAATCAGTCAATCCCTTGACTAAGTCTCCTCAATCCCTAGATCTACGTCTTCATAAACTTTAGTTAGAATTTTGAAAATAATAATTTACAAATAAAAATAGGTTTCTTTCCCTAGGATCACCATTTATATCATTATTACTACTTCTACTACTACTGGTATTACTACTACTATTTCCATTAATACTATCATTATTATCATAATTATCCTCCTTATTCTCCTCCTCCTCATGACTATTGTCTCATTTTTTTTCTTTCTTTGCATTAACTAATCTCGCTTTGCAAGTCACCTCATTACATGTAATGACGAATCA
>BOPN01001665.1:127500-142500 GCA_017312705.2 Penaeus japonicus
CTTCTCCCTCCCCCACCCCCTAGCCCATCGATACCTCTCAACCCCTCCCAACCCCTTTTCCCTCCCCTTCCCCCTAGCTCATCGATACCCCTCTCTCCCATCCCTAAATACCCCCTCCCCCACAGCCCCCAGCCCCCAGGCCCTAGCCCCCAGCCCCTAGCCCCGACCTGGCCCTGAGTCGTGGCCTTCCCTCGGTGGCATGATGTCCAAGCCCTTCCTTCCTCTCTCCTCTCCGTTTCCTTCCTCTTTCCTCTCCGTTTCCTTCCTCTTTCCTCTCCGTTTCCTTCCTCTTTCCTCTCCGTCTCCTTCCTCTTTCCTCTCCGTTTCCTTCCTCTTTCCTCTCCGTTTCCTTCCTCTTTCCTCTCCGTTTCCTTCCTCTTTCCTCTCCGTCTCCTTCCTCTTTCCTCTCCGTTTCCTTCCTCTTTCCTCTCCGTTTCCTTCCTCTTTCCTCTCCGTTTCCTTCCTCTTCCTCTCCGTCTCCCTTCCTCTTCCTCTCCGTTTCCTTCCTCTTTCCTCTCCGTTTCCTTCCTCTTTCCTCTCTCCGTTTCCTTTCCTCTTTCCTCTCCGTCTCTTCCTCTTTCCCTCTCCGTTTCCCTTCCTCTTCTCCTCTCCGTTTCCTTCCTCTTTCCTCTCCGTTTCCTTCCTCTTTCCTCTCCGTCTCCTTCCTCTTTCCTCTCCGTTTCCTTCCTCTTTCCTCTCCGTTTCCTTCCTCTTTCCTCTCCGTCTCCTTCCTCTTCCTCTCCGCTCTCTTCCTCTTCCTCTCCGTTTCCTTCCTCTTTCCTCTCCGTTTCCTTCCTCTTTCCTCTCCGTCTCCTTCCTCTTTCCTCTCCGTTTCCTTCCTCTTTCCTCTCCGTTTCCTTCCTCTTTCCTCTCCGTTTCCTTCCTCTTTCCTCTCCGTTTCCTTCCTCTTTCCTCTCCGTTTCCTTCCTCTTTCCTTCCTCTTTCCTCTCCGTTTCCTTCCTCTTTCCTCTCCGTTTCCTTCCTCTTTCCTCTCCGTCTCCTTCCTCTTTCCTCTCCTCGCTTCCCTTCCTCTTCCTCTCCGTTTCCTTCCTTTCCTCCGCTCTTCCTCTTTCCTCTCCGTCTCCTTCCTCTTTCCTCTCCGTTTCCTTCCTCTTTCCTCTCCGTCTCCTTCCTCTTCCTCTCCGCTTCCTTTCCTCTTCCTCTCCGTTTCCTTCCTCTTCCTCTCCAACCCTAGCTACCCCCTCCCCCACAGCCCCCAGCCCCCAGGCCCTAGCCCCGACCTGGCCGTGAGTCGTGGCCTTCCCTCGGTGGCATGATGTCCAAGCCCTTCCTTCCTCTTTCCTCTCCGTTTCCTTCCTCTTCTTGACTCACGCAATGCACTCTCCTCCTCTTCTTGCTTCCATTTATCTTGATTTGGTTATTTTGATCTATTCATTTACTTCATTTACTTGTTTGTTAATTTGTTTCCCTATTTGTTCGTTTATTTTTTTTTAACTATTCATTTGTTCATCGATTAATCAATTCATTTCATTTATACATTTACGTATTCGTTCATTCATGCACTTATTCATTTCATTCATTTTAGAAAATATGAAATCAATTCGAGGTGTAAATATATTTTAGTCTACGTCTTCCCACCTTCGCTTTGCTGATTCTCTTATCTTTTGTTTTGTTCTCAGTTCGCGTCCTTCCTCCTTTTTTGTTTGCTTTGTTTAAAAATATGTCTTTTGTTTTCTTCGATTTCTTCTTTTTCTTTCCTTCTTTTCTTTCCCTCTCTCCTTCTCTTTTTTCCCTCTCTCCTTCCTTCCCTCCTTCCCTCTCTCCCTCTCTCCTTTCTTCCTCCCTACTTCCCGCTCTCTCTCCCCCCTTCCCTCCCCATTCCCCCCTTCCTCCCTCCTTCCCTCTCTCTCTCCCTCCTTCCCCCCTTCCCTCCCCCTTCCCCCACCCACTCACAGGTAAACAAATAATACTCGTAAAATTAAATACACACAGATCCCAAGGCATGTACGTACACATGAAAGGCAGACAATACTACAAACTAAACATACACAAATAAACTACAAACAAATAGAGATCAAAGCACAATATATATCAGCAATCACAAATAAATAAATAAATAAATAATCATAGGACCATGATGGAAAAAAAACAATAGTTCGATTCACTTATCATCTCCAGAAAACAACGAGCGAAGCACCGAGATAATGAAACGTGCTTCATCCTACACAGCTTGCATCCGCAATCACTTTCCCACCCGTGCTTGATATCGCGTGACGCAAGATCTGAACAAAACTCAAGTGATTTATCGGGTACTAAAGATCTTTGGTACCAATCCCCGGGTTACTTTGTTGATTCACTCAACGGTACATTGCAACAGAAATGGAGTACGCAATTACCATCCAACAATAGCGCTGACAACAAACGGCTACTTTCTGCCACCTTCATGTGCAACCTTGACAATTTTTAACGCAAGCCTGACAACGTAGAGCACAGCCGTGGCAGGTTCCTATGCTAGTCTGGCACATTTCAATACAACCCTGACAACATAAGCAAACCATAATAACTCTCAACAAAATCTTCCAGTCAACCCTGACAACTTCCAACGTGAGTCTGTTACCTTCCAACAAAACCCTTACACCTTCCAACGCCAGCCTGACACTTTCCAACAAAACCCTTACACCTTCCAACGCCAGCCTGACACTTTCCAACATAACCCTTACACCTTCCAACGCCAGCCTGACACTTCCCAACAAAAAACCTGACAACATCCAACTTCCAACCTGACAACTCGTACCATATCTCAGCATCCCCTCCGCCCGAAGCACATCCATCATTTAATAAGCGTCAAAGCCTCTATTCAACCTATTGATCATGCAACTGAAAAACACACGCAATACAAACTGAAGACAGTGCGCAACGAGACATGCAACGGAGCGTAGGCGAGCATGCAACGGTCTGCAACGAGGCCGTCTATCACCCCCTCCCCTCCCCCCCGTATCGTCAACCAAGCCTTAACAGATGACACGCATTATATATCCTCCATAGTATAGTATACTCATCATATTCCTATTGTGCTACAGTGTACTCATCATGCTTACATTACATCATAGACCCATCATTTTCACAATGCCTTATATCCCATTCATCATATCAGTATAATTCTCTCCGTACCTATACCAAATCATACCACGTTCTCCATCACCATAACATACCACATTAATTCTTCATACTTCACACTACGCTCTCCATACCTACCATTCGTTCCGATATGCTCCCCAAATTCCCATTCCGTCGCGGAGGAAACCCGTCCCCCGTTCGTGGCGAGGGAGTGAGCTGCTGTCGCTCCCAAACATGGCGTGACGTAATGCTCTTCCCTCATCTATACCCTCTGCTTGTCCACGAAGCCCAGCCGACACTCTCTCCTTGGAAACACGGGCGGCTCCTTCCGAGGCGTTTGTGTCCAGTCGGGGATGTGTGCTATGCTGGGGATTCTCTCTCTCTCTCTCTCTCGTTCTATCTGTCTCTTTCTCTCTTTCTCTCTCTCTCTCTCTCTCTCTCTCTCTCTCTCTCTCTCTCTCTCTCTCTCTCTCTCTCTCTCTCTCTCTCTCTCTCTCTCTCTCTCTCTCTCTCTCTCTCTCTCTCTCTCTCTCTCTCTCTCTCTCTCTCTCTCTCTCTCTCTCTCTCTCTCTCTCTCTCTCTCTCTCTCTCCCTCCCTCTCAAGAGTCTGGATGGAATAAAGTCTTAAAAAATCGAACTCCAGCATTCGACACCGACTGTAGTTCCTGGAGTTCAGTGGTAATTAAATATATCAACGGGGGTGTAAACATAAAAGTACGTAAATAACAAGAGTGGTTGATAAATACAACCAATAAAAAAAATGAAAAACTAACGATAAAAATGAAGTATCTAAGACTCATCTTCAAAATACTATTATGAACAAAACAATAGGAACCTATAATATGTAGAAATCATCATGAGAAACACACTATTTCATATAAGTAAAAAAAAGAAAAAAAAAAACTTAGATAAAGCAAATATCATCGAGAACATTCTTTCACTTCGAAACCTTTATACACTTAAGCCTTTAAGCTTTTTCTGCCTGTCCAGCCGCCTCAAGATTCTAATTTGTTATTCAAGCTCAATTACCTTAACGCAAAAGAACACAATTGCCCAATCACCAGCCGCAACTCAGCTGCCTGCCTCGTCCCGTCAATGAAAATGAATTTGACCGAAACTTAGAAAGAAAAAAGAAGAAGAAAAAAAAGACTCCTAACACTAGTAACTCGACGTAGTATGATGATAGTGCTGTCATGCGTTTTGGTGTTGAGGCATACATGGAAGTCTAGCAAACCATGCGTAACGCCATGAGTTTACGTAGTAAGACATACTTTTTTTAAAATTTACGTGGAGACGGACTAGCAATGAGTCGAAGAAGGACTATATAATTTTTTTAATGATGCAGCTCACACGAATCTATATTAGAGAGAGAAAAAATAAGGGTGCGTTGCAATTTACATAAATTTAAACTTAATTAATTAAAAAAAAATATGAAAAAACGCGCCGTTTCGAAAAACACCTGGTATTCCCACCTGAGTTGGAGTAATATTTCACTCGAAACGTATCAAATTTTGTTTCTTTCGTGTAACTGTTATCATCAACTCAAACTATTTAACAAGCCTGTGATTTGGTTATTTCTAGTTAATCGCAGACCCGAATCGTTAGGCACGTCCATAGCCCAATTAGATGCAATGCAACAATCGAAAACAACTTGCTGAAAATGTCAGCTCGACCCTTTCATCAGGCACGAGCTCAGTCAAGTCGAACGCTCAGCAGGGAAGCTCTAACACTTGTTCTGTGCATTCATAAGTCAAGAGAATAATAACACGTTTGAGAGGCATTGGACCCTTTTTTTATTACCTTTTTTTTAATAAACGGAAAGGTTATTATCCCCTTCTGGCGGTGTGATACAACCAACAGAACAGACCAGAGTGTAACGGTAACGATAATACTAAGACATTTAATCATATTTAAAATGAATTCAAGAATACTGCGATTCATTTTCGTCGATTTAAAGGACTAAATTTCTCCTTTACCAAAAAGGAAAAAGAACCAAATGCAAAAATATAACGACATCTGACCCCGATTTCATAAAGCCATTCCCTATGTTTTGTTATTCAGTGTTCTCTTAAATTTGTTCACAAAGAAAAGTGGAGCCATACCCATGACATTTATAACCACGATTGTATAAAGGCGTTCATACCTTTATATCACTCTTCTCCCCAAAAATCCAATATTACAAGGGATTAACAGTTCCTTAATATTTCCCCGTAGAGATGCATGGACCTGATATCATTCACTCACAAAAGTCAATGGATCATATGAAAATCTAATGCCAAAAGCCTCAACCTCATATCGAGATGGATTTAGATCCTAATCAAATCTGCTCGTTGTAATTCTACTTACGCAATAATCTTAGAAATTATACTCTTAAATTCCACGGATCAACACAGCACTAAGCCAAAGACGACGTCCATAAAGCTCCTTCTCTTCAAGACAGTCTATCGCCGGAGGAAAGAAAAGAAAAAAAGGAAAACAAAAAAACAGATGGGAATAACCTTAATCATATCCGCCATTCTCATTTTACGCATTGGAGTCACTGTGGTAAAAAAAAATGAAAGAAAAAAACTCAACGTCTATCCCCTTTTATTACCTCTTCCTCCATCACTTCTTTTTCTTTTTCTCTTCGCACGCTTTCACTAAGACCACATCACATCTGCTCACCGTTTCGAAGGCGTTTCCCGCCCTCCACGCGAACCTCAACGGGTGGCTTATTCTTGCGTTTTTTTCTTATCCTTGTCCTTGCTTCTCCCTTTCTTCTCCATCTTCTTTTGTTCTCATCACATGCATCATTCATTATGTAATCTAAGTCACGTTCCATTTAAAGACTATTTGATAAAGCGTGTACTGTTTTCCTTAGTCCATTTCGTGCCTGTCTGTTTTCCTTTTCTTTCTTTCTTTTCTCTATTCCTTTTTTAATCGTGCGTTTGTTTGTCTTTTGTCTTCTGTGTGTATCTTCTTTTTCCCTACTTACTTTTCCTACCCCTGTATTTGTTGTGCTTGTCTGTTTTAATTCCGAACTGCGCATGACATAGCTATATTTATTCCTTGTACCTCTTTTGTATCTTTCCCTCTCTCCTTATCCTCTTTCTTCCTGTCTCTCATTCTATATTCTTTTAAACATTGTTTGTTCCCTTCTCCTAATCTAATTCTTCGATTTGTCTCTGTCTGTCTGTCTGTCTGTCTGTCTGTCTGTCGTCTGTCTGCTGTCTGTCCATCCGTCTCCCTGCCTATTTGTATCTATCCATCTATCGTTCTTTCTATCAATTATCGCTCACTGAGACAATACAACAAATCAAGCCCTGCGCCAGCTTTCTCGCACGGCAATACACCAAAAGCATCAACCCTCATTACATCATTACATACACGTTTCTTGGACAATTTCATGTGATCCTGACTCGCCACAGAACGACCATTACGTGTTTACGAATCGGCGCCGTCTGAGAACCGAAATTAGCGGTCTTAACTCCCGAAGGTTCGCTCCCGCTGGATTCTCTTGCAGGCGCTGCACGTGTGCATGGAGGAGGGAGGGAGGGAGGCTGCGGCGTGCCCTGCATGACGCTCTCTTCCGTCATCCATCCTGCGGGGCTTTGCGCAATGGGCATGCCGACGCGGGGATAACTGCGCAATTGACCGGCGCTTTCTGTGGCCTGGGCATCACTCGGGCACTTCTCGCTGCTCGCATCCGAATGTCGACGGGCTGGAAACCTGAATGTGTGCGACTGTGCGTGCGTGTGTATGTGCAATTGTGTGTGTTTGTGTGTTTGTGTGTGTGTGTGTGTGTGTGTGTGTGTGTGTGTGTGTGTGTGTGTGTGTGTGTGTGTGTGTGTGTGTGTGTGTGTGTGTGTGTGTGTGTGCGCGCGTGTGCGTGTGATGAAAAGTGCCCCCTTCATATTAATACCTTTAGCAAAATAAAAACAATAACACTACATACTGGTTATATACAAAGGCACATCTCGCAGCGTCCTGGACAGGGAACGCGGGATGTCTGCTTGCATGCAGGCACAGGGATTCTTCTGTCTCGTGCCAGAGGGAAGGTGGCGCAACACGTTGGCTCGTTCTGCGGCTGCTCTCTCTCTCTCTCTCTCTCTCTCTCTCTCTCTCTCTCTCTCTCTCTCTCTCTCTCACTCTCTCTTGCTCTCACTCTCTCTCGCTCTCGCTCTCACTCTCACTCTCTCTTGCTCTCGCTCTCGCTCTCACTCTCTCGCTCTCACTCTCTCTCGCTCTCACTATCGCTCTCATTCTCTCTTACTCTCACTCTCTCTTTCTCCTTCCTTCTTCTTCTCACTCTCTCTTTCTCCTTCCTTCCCTTTCTCCCTCCCTCCCTCTCTTACTTTCCTTTCTCCCTCCTTCCTTCTCCCTCCCTCCCTCCCTCCTACTCTCTCTCTCTCTTCCTGCTCCCTTCCTCCCACCCTCTTTCCCTCCTCTCTCTCCCTCCCTCTTCCCCTCCTTCTCTCTCCCTTCTCTCTCTCTCTTACGTCTCTCCCCCCTCTCTCTCCTCTCTCTCACCTCAGTCCCGTCCCTCTCCTCTCTCCCCCTCTCCCACCCTTCTTTCTCTCTCTTCCCTCTCCATCCCTCCTCTCCCCCCCTTCTCTCCCTCTCTCCCATCTCCGTCCTTCTCTCCCACTCCCTTTCTTCCCTTTCCCTCCCTCCCTCCCCATCTCCCTCTCCGAAGGAAACCACTGAAATTACCGCTGTCTGTATTTCCGGCGATGATAAATGTGCGAGACACATTTTTTCCCTGTTTTTTTCCCAGAGACAATTTTTTCCGTGTTTTTTTGGCTTCTTTTTTTCTATCTTTCCGTTAATTGTTATTTTTGTTCAACTCCCAAACGGACTCTCGTTCCGATAATAACTAGAGGGAAGGGGAAGGGGAAGGGGAAGGGGAAGGGGAAGGGGAAGGGGAAGGGGAAGGGGAGGTGGAGGGGGAGGGTGATGGGGAGGCAAGATAGAAACGAGAGGCAGGGAGGCATAGGGCGGGAGACAGAGGGAGAGGGAGAGAGAGGGATGGGGAAAAGGGGAAAGGGAGAGGAAGAGAGGGAGAGGGAGAGAGAGAGAAACAGAGCGAGCGAAAGAGAGAGAGAGAGAGAGAGAGAGAGAGAGAGAGAGAGAGAGAGAGAGAGAGAGAGAGAGAGAGAGAGAGAGAGAGAGAGAGAGAGAGAGAGAGAGAGAGAGAGAGAGAGCGAAAGAGAGAGAGGGAGTGAGAGAGAAAGAAAGATAGAGAAAGAGAAAGATAGAGAAAGAGAAAGAAAGAAAGAGAGAGAGAGAGAGAGCGTGTGTGCGAGAGAGAGAAAGATAGAGAAAAAGAAAGATAAAGAGAGAGAGAGAAAGATAGAGAAAGAGAAAGAAGAAGAGAGAGAGAGAGAGAGAGAGAAAGAGAAAGAAAGACAGACAGAGAGTGCATCTTGTCCCTGACGATATCATACGACGAGGCGAGTCTCAGACTGCCATTTTCATTACGTCCCTCTGCACATGTTCCTTTTGCAATGGATCGGAGACAGCGGTGATTGATGAAGACTCTCGTTGATGTTGATAAAACCCAAATTAAAATCTAAATGAAAATAATGATTATAGTAAAAACAAATAATAATGATGATGAAAATGATGGTTATCATTGTTATTATTAGCATTATAATAATAATAATAATAATAATAATAATAATAATAATAATAATGACAATAACAAAAATAACGATAATCACAATAACATGCACACACCAATAAAAAGCAAACGCCTAATCCATCACAACGACACAACAACACACCACTTGAGACTCGAGGACACGACACGACGACTCCTGCAATGCGACGCGACGACTCCTGCAATGCGACACGACGACTCCTGCAATGCGACGCGACGACTCCTGCAATGCGACACGACGACTCCTGCAATGCGACACGAAGACTCCTGCAATGCGACACGAAGACTCCTGCAATGCGACACGACGACTCCTGCAATGCGACACGAAGACTCCTGCAATGCGACACGACGACTCCTGCAATGCGACACGACGACTCCTGCAATGCGACACGACGACTCCTGCAATGCGACACGACGACTCCTGCAATGCGACACGAAGACTCCTGCAATGCGACACGAAGACTCCTGCAATGCGACACGAAGACTCCTGCAATGCGACACGACGACTCCTGCAATGCGACACGAAGACTCCTGCAATGCGACACGAAGACTCCTGCAATACGACACGAAGACTCCTGCAATGCGACACGACTCCTGCAATGCGACACGACGACTCCTGCAATGCGACACGACGACTCCTGCAATGCGACGCGACGACTCCTGCAATGCGACGCGACGACTCCTGCAATGCGACACGACGACTCCTGCAATGCGACACGACGACTCCTGCAATGCGACACGACGACTCCTGCAATGCGACACGAAGACTCCTGCAATGCGACACGATGACTCCTGCAATGCGACACGACGACTCCTGCAATGCGACGCGAAGACTCCTGCAATGCGACACGACGACTCCTGCAATGCGACGCCATCAATCTGTCTACCTCGTGCATCGGCAATGGGCTGGAACTGCACGCCTGCGAATCTCCACGTATGGCATTCCACTCACAAATTGTCAAGGTTGTTTAACTCCCCTCCCCCTCTACCCTTCTTCTTTCATTCTCTTCCGTTCTTCTTCTTTTCCTTCTTTCATTTTCGTTCTTCTTCCCTTTCCTCATACTGTCCTCTTTCATTTTCCTTATTTTCACCTTCCTTTCCTCCTGTTTCTTGTATTTTCCTTTTCTTTTCTTTTTTCTTCTTCTTTCTCTTTCTCCTTCCCTTGTTCCTATTCTTCATCTTCCCATTCCTCCCTTTCATTATATTTTTCCTTCCGCCATTCTTTTCCTCTCCTCCCTTTCCTCCTCCCCTTCGTCTCTGTCCTTCTCCTCTCTCCCTTTCCTCCTCCTCTTCCTCCCTTTCTTTTTTCTGCATTTCCTCCCATTCTTCCTCCTCCTCTTCCTCCCTTTCCTCCCCCCTCTCTTCCCTGCAGTGGCAAGAACAGCCAAGGTCCCGCGGGGTGGTGAAAAGGTCAGAAACAGGGAGGAGAAATAGGGAGGAGGAGGAGGAGGAGAAAAACTGGGAGAAGGAAGAGGAGAAGAAGAAACAGGGAGGAGAAGAAATAGGGGGGAGGAGGAGGAGGAGGAGGAGAAGAAAGTGGGAGAAAATGGAAATAGGTCAGAAAAAGGACGAGGAATTGAAAGAAGAGGCGAAGAAAAGAGAAAAAAAGAGGAATAGGAAGAAGAAACTGAGAAAAGTCAGTAGAGAGTAGGGGAAAAAAGAGGTGAAAACAGTCAGAAAAAAGAGGAGAAAGGGAAGGGGAAAAAGTGTGACTCTACGTTAGGAAAAGAGATAGGCATAAAAAGAGAGAGAATGTATGAAAGGGGGGGAAGAAAAAGGAAGATGAAAAGATCTAGAGAGGGAACTAGAGAGGGATATGGGAGAATGAGAGAGAAAAAGGAGAAGGAAAGAGCAGGAGAAGACTTAAGAGGGAGAGAGAGGAAGGGAAAGGATAAAGAAAGGAAGAAAAGAATTTGGAAATCATGACCGAGATAATGATGGAGATGGAAGAGGAAAAGGAAGAGGAAGAGGAGGAAACTGAGAAAGAAATAGACCAAACAACTAGCAAAGCAAAGAAAAGAATGAAGAAATGAAACATAAATCACAATAAAACATCGAAATCAATAGAACACAACAAAAACAACATCAAAAGAACACAGGCATGGACAAGATCCAGAAAAAAAACAACGAAACCAAATGAACGATGAATAAGGAAACGAACGCATACGGAAAGAGCCGAAAGCAAATGAAAGATGCGTGGATAAAAGCACCCAGAACCAGCCACCTTGCATCATCATGTGACCAGCTCCCCCCCCCCCCTCCAGCACGACCCCCGCCCCTCCTCTCCCCCCCTTCTCTCTCTTCTCCCTTCCTTCGTTCCCCCTCTCCCCCTCTCCACTTTCATTCTCCCTTCTCCTCCTTCACTCCTTCTTTCCTATCTCTCCCGCACCCTCTCCCCCTCTTCTCCTCCACTCTCCCCTCTCCCCTCCTTCGCTTCCACATCCCTCCCCTTCTCTCCTCCCGACCTCTTCTCCCCCTCCCCTCCCCTCCTTCGCTCCTACACCCATCCCCTTCTCTCCTCCCTCTCCCCCTCCCCTCTCCTCCAACACCCCACCACCCCTTCTCCCCTCCCCTCCCCTCCTTCGCTCCCACACCCCTCCCGTTCTCCTCTCCCAACCTCTCCCCCCTCGCGCTATCTACACCTCCGCCATGCACGTGATCCTGCTTCTAGTCACGTGCATGAGACGTTCTCACGTGTCATTGAGGTCCGGAGCCTCTCTTTATCTTCTCTCTTTTTTCTCAATGTTGCGACTGTACTCTTGCTCCCCTGAATCTATCTATTTCCTTTTATTCTCTCTCTTCTTTTTTTTCTCGTTCTTTCTCATTTTCTTTATTTCGTTCTCTCTTCTCTCTCTCTCTGTTTCTCTCTGTTTCCCTCTGTCTCCCTCTGTCTCTCTGTCTGTCTGTCTCTCTGTCTCTCTCTCTCTCTCTCTCTCTCTCAGTCTCTCCCTGTCTCAGTCTCTCCCTCTCTCTGTCTCTCCCTCTCCCTCTGTCTCTCCCTCTCTCTGTGTGTGTCTCTGTGTACTTTTGCTCCTGAATCTATCTATTTTCCTTTATTCTCTCTTTCTTTCTTTTTTATGTCATTCTTTCTCACTTTCTCTCTTCTCTCTTCTCTCTTCTCTCTTCTTTCTCTCTCTCTCTCTCTCTCTCTCTCTCTCTCTCTCTCTCTCTCTCTCTCTCTCTCTCTCTTCCTCTCTCTCTCTCGGTCTTCCCCAACACCCCACCACCCCTTCTCCCCTCCCCTCCCCCTCCCTTCGCTCACACGCCCCTCCCCTTCTCCTCTCCCGACCTCTCCCCCCTCGCGCTATCTACACCTCCGCCATGCACGTGATCCTGCTTCTAGTCACGTGCATGAGACGTTCTCACGTGTCATTGAGGTCCGGAGCCTCTCTTTATCTTCTCTCTTTTTTTCTCAATGTTGCGATTGTACTCTTGCTCCCCTGAATCTATCTATTTCCTTTTATTCTCTCTCTTCTTTTTGTCTCGTTCTTTCTCTTTTTCTTTATTTCGTTCTCTCTTCTCTCTCTCTCTGTTTCTCTCTGTTTCCCTCTGTCTCCCTCTGTCTCCCTCTCTCTCTTTTTTTCTCTCTCTCTCTCTCTCTCTCTCTCTCTCTCTCTCTCTCTCTCTCTCTCTCTCTCTCTCTCTCTCTCTCTCTCTCTCTCTCTCTCTGTCTGTCTCTCCCTCTCTCTGTGTGTGTCTCTGTGTACTTTTGCTCCTGAATCTATCTATTTTCTTATATTCTCTCTTTCTTTTTTATGTCATTCTTTCTTACTTTCTCTCTTCTCTCTCTCTCTCTCTTTTTTTCGCTCTCTCTCTCTCTCTCTCTCTCTCTCTCTCTCTCTCTCTCTCTCTCTCTCTCTCTCTCTCTCTCTCTCTCTCTCTCTCTCTCTCTCTCTCTCGGCGTGTTATGATAAATTATATATATTCAGTGATAATGAGCGAGGGTGGGGGAGTGGAGATGAAAAATAAAGGTCGCAAAGCAAAATAAACATTAAATCAAAATTAAAAGAATTAGCAAATAAAACAATAAAACATAAATAAATAAATATCACGACAAAAAGAAAAGCAAAAGCAAAAACATAGATGGTCCAATCCTGGGAATGTCCAAAGCAAGACTCTGGGAAAAGCAAGATTCGAAGGAGGAGGAGGAGGAGGAGGAGGAGGAGGAGGAGGAGAAGGAGAAGGAGAAGGAGAAGGAGAAAGAGAAGGAGAAGAAGAAAGAGGAGGAGGGTGAGGAGAAGGAGGAGGAGAAGGAGAAGGAAAAGGAGGAGATGGAGGAGCGAAGGGTAAAATATGAGGAAGAGGAGGAGAAGGGAGAGGAAGAGAGAAAAGGGGAGGGTGGGAAAAAGAGAGGTATGAACGAGGGAGAATGTAGATGGAAAAAGGAAGATGGGAAGAGGAATGTAGGTAAAAAGAGCGTAGGGATGGGGGGGAGAAGGACAGAGACTGGCTGTAAAAGAGAAGGAGAATTTAGGTGGAAAGGGGAGAGGGGAGAGGGGGAAGAAGGGGAGGAGAGAAAGGCAAAATAGGAGGGAGTTGGAGAACGGGGGAAAAGGCAAAAGGGAAGAGGGTAGTAGGAGAAAAAGAGAGTGGCAAGGGGAGGAGAAGGGGGAAAGTGAAGAGGGGGAGAGAAGGAGAGAAGAAGAGAAGGGGGAAAGTGAAGAGGGGGAGAGAAGGAGAGAAGAGAGAGGAGGAGAGAAGGAGGGAAAGAGAGAAAGAGAGAAGGAGAGGAGAGAGGGAGGGGAGGGGAGGGGAATGAGGATCTACAGTAGACGACATACTACGAAGGGGGAGACAAAACAGCGACTCTTGCAACATTTGTCGTTTCGAAGAAAGGGTATGAATATATTATTTTTTATATTGTTGTCCTCCCTTCCCCCCCCCCCTTTCTCTCTCTCTCTCTCTCTCTCTCTCTTTCTTTTCTTCTCTCTCTCGCACTCACTCACACTATCTCTCTCCCTCTCTCTGTTTATCTCGCTCTCTCTCTGCCCCTTCCTCCACTTTTTCAACCCTCTCTCCCCCTCTCCCCCAAGTCCTACCTCATCCCCATCCCTCCCTCTCTCCAACTCCCTCCCTCCCCCCCCCTCCCCTCCCCCTCCCCCTCCCCCTCCCCCCATCCCCACCCCCCAACCCCGCCGTCGATGCCGCTACGGGAACGTGACTGGCCCGCGCCGAGGTCGACCTTGAAGGCCGCCCTCTGACACCTGAACTTTCACATATAACGCTCCACATGGGGGATCCGACCGCGCAGCCGCTGCTGGCGTCTTGACCAGGCTGCTGTATCCACTTACCTGATAAGGCTTGGCGTTTCTAGGCCTTTGAGCAACATACTTTGTTTTCTTCTTCTTCCTCTTCTTTTCCTTTTTTTCTATTTATTTTCCTTCTTCTTCTATGTCTTCTTGTACTTTAGTTTCAACTCTTTGTCTTTCTCTTTCTCTCCTTCTCCCTCTCCCCCTCATTTGCTCACTCCTTCACTCCCTCACTCCCCACTCTCCCTCCCCAACTCCCTCTCGCTTCTCGTCTTTCTCTTCCATCTCCTCCTCCTCTTTCAAAAATAAACTATCTTCTAAACCGAGACATCTGATCGCACAATTCAAGGGAATAAAGAGAGAGAGCGCGAGAGAAAGAAAGATAGATAGATAGAGATAGAGAGGGAGAGCGAGAGAGCGAGAGAGCGAGAGAGAGAGAGAGAGAGAGAGAGAGAGAGAGAGAGAGAGAGAGAGAAATCAATTCCTTTGTATCCAAACAGACCTAAAACCCACACACCCTTACCTAATCCGCATTGAAATCCCCATCATACGTTAATCCTGCAAACACCCCTTTCCCCCCCCCTCACCCACCACCCAAACCCTATCCAATACCACCCTCCCATCAACCCACCCACCGAACCCCCTCCCTACACACCGACCCACTTCCCACCCACGCCACCTCCTCATCCCCCTTCCGTCCCCGTCCCCCGTCCCCCCTCCCGTCCCCACACCCACCCACCACCCACCCACCCGAAAAAAATTCCTTTACAATATCACCGCTCTTTAAACCACGCACTGAAACGTAACAAAAAGCCATAAAGGTGTACTATGGCCTGTCTTCCTGGTAGACATAACGGTGTCTAGTTTGATGGGGAGGAGGCGAAGGAGGGGGTGAGGGAGAGAGGGAGAGAGGGGGAGGGATAGATGAAGGGTGGGGGTGGGAGGGGGAGGGGGAGGGGGAGGGAGAGATGGAGGGAGGGGGAGGGGGAGAGAAGGAGAAGGAGAAGAGAGGAGTGGGAGAGGGGGAGGGAA